>CAUYRT010057233.1:0-14045 GCA_963574885.1 Lepilemur ruficaudatus
AATTTCTTTCTTTCTATTTATAGTAGAGACGGGGTCTCACTCTTGCTCAGGCTGGTTTCAAACTCCTGACCTTGAGCGATCCGCCCGCCTCGGCCTCCCAGAGTGCTAGGATTACAGGCGTGAGCCACCGCGCCCGGCCTGGCCAGTTATTTTTATCTGCATTATGTCTCTATGCCATTTGACATGTACAGCTTCCATGTGTCCTAGTTGCTGTTTTCTGTTGCACTGGCTGGGACAGTGTGGTGCTGGGACGGAGTGCCTTGCTCCAGATCTTCTAGGTGAGCAGTGTTTCACCATTACTTACGGTGTTAGTTGCAAGGATTTTTTTAAGATGTCCATTGTCAGATTAAGGAAGTTGCTAGTTAATATCATGAGTGGATGTTGAATTTTGTCAAATGGTTTTCTGTATCATGTCATTTTCCTTCTTGAGACTGCTATTTTGGTGGGTTACATTGATTTTTGAATATTGATCTAGCGTTACATTTCCAAGACAACCTCTATATAGTTGTGGTGCATTCTTCCTTTCACATGTTATTGGATACCATATGCTTTTATTAATTTAACATTTTTGCATCTAAGTTCATGAGGAATATTAGTCTACAGTTTCCTTCCTTCCTTCCTTCCTCCCTTCTTTCCTTCCTTCCTTCCTTCATTCCTTCCTTCCTCCCTCTCTCCCTCCCTCCCTCCCTCCCTTCCTCCCTCCCTCCCTTCCTTCCTCCCTCCCTCCCTCCCTCCTTCCTTCCTTCCTTCCTTTTTTCCTCTATCTGTCTGGTTTTAGAGTCGGAATAATGATTATCTCATAAATAGAGTTGAGGAGTGTTTTCTCTTCTTCTATATTTTGGAAGCAATATTGTAAGAATTGGTGTTACTTCTTTTTTAAATGTTTGATAAAATTTTCCAGTAGAATCATCTGGACCTGGAGAATTTTTTCAGAAAGTTTTAAACTACAATTTCAATTTTCCTAAAAGTTACAGGGCCATTCAAATTGTCTATTACATTTTGAGTGAGTTTAGGTAATTTGTGGTTTTACCTGAAAACCACATCCATTTTGCCTAACTTGTCAAAAATTTGTGCATGTAATTGTTTATAGTATTCCCTAGTATTCTTTCATTATTATTTAATGTCAGTGGAGTCAGTGGTGTTATTCTTTCTTTCAGTATTGGCAATTTGTTTTTTCCCGTTTTTTGTCTTTGCCATTCTTGCTAAAAGTTTATTGATTTTATTGATCTTTTTAAAGAACGAGGTTTGGGTTTCTTTGATTTTCTCTATTGTTTTTCTGTTTTCTATTTCATTTATTTCTGCCATTGTATTTATTATTTATTTCTTTCAAGTTATTTTGTTCTTCTTAAAGTGGAAGCTTAGGTAACTTATTTAAGGCACTTCTTTTCTTTTTTTTTTTTTTTTTTTTCTTTTTTATTGGGGGAAAACTACAAAGCATTTACAGTAGAATGTTTACAGTCACAATTTATAGTGAGCTGATCTCCCAAAATATATTACCACTCAAGTTGACCTATCTTGTTACATTCAAAAATCTACTCTGTCAAAGTAGTCCAGCCCATGGAACTTCTTTTCTTAATATAAATTAGCATTTAATGTTATAAATTTTTCTCTAAGCAGAGCTTTAGCTGTGTCTCACCAATTTTGGTATGTTTTATTTTCATTTTTGTTTAATAGAAATTACTTTCTAATTTTCCTTTCTTTTTGACTCATAGATTATTTAGAAGCATGTTGTTTAATTTGCAAGTGTTTGGACATTTTTCTTTTACCCTTCCTGTTATCCTATTGGTGATTTCTAGCTTATTTTCATCACAGATTATACTCTGATTTTATTTATTTTTGCATAATTTCAATTCTTTTTAATGTTTGTTTATGACCTGGGGTATCTATGGTCTATCTTGCTGACTGTTCCATGTACTTTTGAAAAGAATATGCATTTTACTATTATGGGTAAAATGATCTATAAATGTCATTTAGATCTAGTCGTTCAATTCTTCTACATCCTTCCTGATTTTCTATCAGTTCTGTATATTACTGAAAGAGGAGTGTTGAAATCTCCAAATATAATTGTGGATTTCTTTTATGTCTCCTCTCACTTACGTGAGTTTTACATCATATTTTTTGAAGCTCTGTCAGTAGGTACACACACATTAAGGATTGCTATGTCTTTATGGTAAATTGACCCTTTTATCATCATATAATGTCCATCTTTATCCCTGATAACTTTCTTCACTTTGAAATCTATGTCGATAATACAGCCATTCTAGCTTTCTTTTGATCAGTATTTCCATGGTACATCTTTCCCATGTATTTAGGCTTAACTTACTTATATCATTGTATTGCAAATGAGTTTCTTGAAATAGCATATCATAGGATATTTTTAAAAATACATCTTGACAATTTCTGTCTTCTAATTGGTATGTTTAGATCATTTATATTTAGTTTAATTCTTTATATGTTTGAATTTAGGTCTGTTATTTTATTTCATTATTTGTCTTCTGTTTAGTCCGTGGTTTTTGTTCCTCTATTCTTCCTCTGTCTTCTTTTGGGTTATTTTTTAAACATTATTTGGCATTCCATTTCAACTTATCGATTGTGTTTTTCACTTGATCTCACACATATATTTCTCTCTCTCTCTCTGTATGATTATTACATACTTAACTTTTTTCTCTGTCCACTTTTACAGTGGAAAGTAAAAACTTATCACATGTAGGTCTTTTTATGTTGTAATTGTCTGGTATCTATATATATCAAATACATCATCAGTGTTATCATTTTTCACTTTTAGCCATGGAATGTATTTTAAACTTAAAAGGAGAATAATCTTATATTTATCCAGTTATTTACCATTTCTTTTGCTCTTCTTTTATTCCTGATGTTTTGAAATTTCTTTCTAGTCTCATTTTCCTTTAGTTGGAATGGTGTCATTTGGCAATTCATTTAGAGCAGACCTCCTTCAATTGTGTCTCTTAACTTTTCTTCATGCGAGAATATCATTGTTCCACCTTCACTCCTGAAGGATTTTTTTTTATAGACCTCTCAGATGATAGTTCTTTTATTTCAGCACTTTAAAGATGTCCCACTACCTTCTGGCACCCATAGTTTCTGGAGAGAAATATATACTCATTGGAATCATTGTTCCTCTAGAAGTTATATGTCATTTTCCTCTGGTTGCTTTCAAGACTTTTTTCTTTGTTTTTAGTTCTCAGAAATTTGATTGAGATACCCCCTGGGTATACATTGCTTTAATTAATCCTGTTTGGGGTTCTCTGAGCTTCTTAGATCTCTAGGTTTATATCTTCTTTCAAACTTGGGAAGTTTTTGGTCATCGATTCTTCAATTTTTTTTTTTCCTGCACCAAACTCTTTCTGTTTTCCTTCTAAAACTACAGCGACATCTTTTATTATTGTCCCACAAATCCTGAGGGGCTGTTTTCTTTTCTCAATGTTTTTTCTCTCACTTGCTTTATTGGATAGATTTTATTGATCTGTTCTACCTTTTTTATTCTTATGTAAAGATATCTTTATATTTCATGCAATTGTCAACTGATAGACAAGCTGATTTTAAAATTTGTCTGAAAAGGTAAAGGAAAAGAAGCTAGAATAACTAAATAAATAATATTGAAAAGCAAACTGAAGTTGGAGAAATTATATTATCCAATTTCAAAATTTTATCATAAGTCTACAGTAATCAAGACTATAGTATTAGAGGAAGGAGAGACACAATGATCAATGCAATAGACCCACACAAACATGGACAACTGATTTTTGACAAAGGTGTGAAGACAATCCAATGCAGAAAACATAGTCTTTTCAACAAATGGTGGTGAAACCGTTTGGTATTCATATACAAGAAAATAAACCTCTACCCAAACCTCACACACCTTATGCAAAAATTAATTGAAACTGTATCATAGATCTAAATGTTAAGTGTAAAAAGTTTCTATAAAACTTTTAGAAAACATAGAAAGAAAATCTTCATGACTTCCATCTTGGTGAAGAGCTCTCAGCTACAACACCAAAACTATCATCCATAAAAGAAAAAAATAATATATTGGAATTCATCAAAATTTAAAATTTTGCTCAGAGAAAGACACTAAAAAATGAAAAGACAAGCTACATACTTGAAGAAAATACTTTAAATCACATTTCTGACAAAGAATTTGTATACCAACTCTATAGAAAGCTCTCAAAACTCATTATTAAGAAAACGTACCACTTAAGTGAAAGGTAGGCAAAATATTTGAATAGACATGCCAAAAGGAACATACAGAAAGGGGAAATATGCAAATGAAAAGATAGCAAACATCATCTGCCATTAAGAAAGTTTCAACTTGCACCCGGGTTGCTCAGATTCAGAAGCTTTACCACATTAGAATTCCACTTACGGAGAAAATCCTTACTATCAACAAGTATGAAAATACTGAACATGAGCATTCAGAGGAGTTGTTAATCAGGAAGGGGAAGGCAACTCATACCAGGTTACTCCAGGACAGACAGGTAGAGGCTGGTGCTGGTAGCTTCTTTTACTCTAGAGAATAAAGCCCAGAAGGTCTGATCAGGTCCTAAGCCAAAATGCCTGAACTCCTAATGTTCAGCATATAAGCAAGGTGTATGAGTACTAGTCAAAGGGCTCTTCCAGCAAAAATCGATTTTATTATAAAACTATGTCACCTTCTGAAGCCAAGTTCTCTGGAGATGTCTGCCAGGGTCTTGCATTAGGCATGCATGACCTGAGCTACACCTCTGCAGGATCAAATAGAAGCAGCTCTCTAAGGAAGGCAACCGATGGAGAAATGCAGACCCCAGTAAGTTCTGACACATCTGCGCAGCCGTGTATCAAGGAACAGGAAGTTTAAAAAGAAGAAGTAAGTAAAAGAGAGTTCATGATTTGTAAAGGCATTTTTGGATATAGTTTTCATGTTCTCACCTATCTTCATCAAGAAAGTTAAAAGTTTTGTAGCTGTATAAACCTACTAGTGTAGGAATATGTATAGTCCTAAAACCTTTGGGAAAATGATACTAATAACTATCTATCATAATACATGGATTGCTATGCTTTTATACAATGCCATATTTTATGCTATCTTTCAACAGTGTGGTAGGTAAGAGTGATTCTCAGGAATCAGGTAGCTAGAATGGAATACCAACTCTATCACTTCACAGTTATGTGACCTTGGACGAGTTACTTGACCTCTCTCAGTTTCCTTAACTGTAAAATGGCAATAATAATACTTACCTCATGGTTTAATAGTGATAAATCACTTGAAGCAATGACTAGCATGTACTGAGCACTCCATAAATTACATCATTATTATCATCATCGTCACCATCATCATCACAACACAATTGTGCATATATATTACCGATAGAGACTTTTGCCTCCCCCTTGGCTGTGATTCATTAACAACTGCAAAGAAACATGTCAGCTGAGTGGGAGGCAGAAATTACCTACAGAAATAATTCTTCTACCATATAATATTCAAGAAGAGAGAAAAAGGATGCTTTACTTTCTTAATTGTAATATATACTGAAAAATCCCTCCTATCAGGAAAAACAAAATTCTGCCTTCCTCTTTCCATTTTAAGTCTAAATTAAATTGATTCCATATGTTTATTAAATCATAAAGGGGAATTTTGTGATGTAAGTACTTCTTGCTATTGAATGTTTTCCTCGATCACTCCTATTTACTGTAACTCATCAGGAGAGTGGCCACTGGTTTGACAGGAAGACCCAGTCTGCTGATGTATGTTTCTGAACATGCTTCATGTGAGAAGCTCCATTTCTTTCTTTAAGGCAACGATAATATGCGTAATATACAGCATGACTTAGCAAACAAAAGCAACAATGACATTGATTCCATTATTTTCATTTTCCTTTGTGTTTTGAGGCCTTTGTGGGTAGAAAAAGGAACCTAGGTGTTGGAATCATATAGTTGTAAATATATCTTGCTTAACTTTGGGCAAGTTACCTAACTTAGGTGGAACTTAGTTTCGTTATTAATGCTTCACATCACAGGGTGCAATAGACTGAATAATGTCTTTACAGAACAGACTTTGCAGAAGTGATTAAGAATTTTAAGATGGAGAGGTGATCTTGGATTATCTGGCTGGACCCTGAATGCCATCACATGCATCCTTGCAAGAGGGAAGCAGAGGAAACTACACCACAGCAGAGCAGATGAAAGGACGTGGAGACAGGCAGAGATTGGAGTGATGTGGTCAAAGCAGCCACTAGGTGCTGGAGAGGTGAGGAACAGACTCCCTAGAGCCTCTGGAGGAGGTATGGCCCTGCAGACACTGTGATTTCAGTTCAGTGACACTGATTTGGGAATTTGAATGTCCAGAACTGTGAGAGAATAAATTTCTGTAGTTTAAGTCACCAAGTTTGTGACAATCTGTTACAACAGCTGTAGGAAATTCATACATATGTAACTATTACATATAAGGTATACACTATGTAAGTATTATACATTTATAATACATATATAAAGAGTACATATGAAGTATCTATCAGGGTCTGGCACAAAAGATGTCAATTATTGGTAGCATTGTAATCCCTTAGTCATGTTTACCTGAAATGTAGCAGTTTGAGGCCTGATTGACATCTCTCTATATTAAAGCTAAAAACAAAGATAGCCTTTCTTTAGAACTTATTGATTCTTAGGGTTTTCTAGGAAGAAAATAAATCATACACATAATCCTATCATCTATTTTCTTTCTTTACAAAAATGGAAATGACTCTTACTCTTTTCTGTTTATTAAAGTAATATACCCCCAAATGGGGAGTATATTCATGGCATCAGAATTTGAACAAAGTGGGTGTTAGGGGCACTGAGCCTCCGTGCAGTCAAAAATCAATGTATAATTTTGACTTCCCCAGAACTTAACTACTAATAGCCTACTGTTGACCAGAAGGCTTAACAATAACAAAAACAGTCCATTAAGAAATTTTGTGTGTTGTTTGTATTATATACTGTATTCTTACAATAAAGCAAACTAGGGAAAAGAAACTGTTATGAAGAAAATCATAAGGAAGAGAAAATGTATTTACTATTCATTAAGTGGAAGTGGATCATCACAAAGGTCCTCATCCTCATTACAGTCACACTGACTAGGCTGAGGAGGAGGAGAACAAGGAAGAGGAGGAGTTGGTCTTGCTGTCTCAGGGCTGGCAGAGGCAGAAGAAAATCTGAGTATAAGTGGGCAAGCACAATTCAAACCATGCTGTTTGAAGGTCAACTGCATATTGCAATATACACGATATAGTTGTATAAATAAGATAACATCCTTTCTCCCTAAAACAACACATACACACACACGAGGAGGCTAGGAGGCTGATGGAGAAGAAGATACCAAAAGTAAGCAGAACTAGAATCTTGGAGATGATGGAGCTAATAAACCTCTAAGGCAGGGATGGGAACCTTTTCATTTTGGAAGGCCATGTTAATTTAGCTGTAATCAAATAAGACTGCATTCAAGAAACTTCAATTAGATATACTTAAAAATGTACATGATTTTGTAAAAAATCTAACTACCATGTATATAATAATTTCAAAAATGAAAACTGTTTGTTAATTTTAAGGTTAACTAAACCTTCAATGACTTTGTTGTGCCTGTTTTTTGTTGGAAAGCGTTTGAATATTTGGTTGCAGCATGGAGGGCCACAGTTTCAGCTGATCCTCTAGATGGGTGTCAGTCATTTGTTACCTTAAGGGCATCTTGATTTGGGTTAGGTAGGAGAATTTAGACTAATAGCGATAAGTAGTTGAAAATCAAGAGAGCATTTTTTGGGCTTGTTGCCAAAGGCATGGGTATTCTCCTGCATTTTTCCATATTTCAACTTTCTTAGCATCAAACAATGACTTTAAAATGTCACCTACTGAGTGCTCAATCAATTCCATCTGTAGTTCTTTAGGTGCCATGATGATGTCAACTAGGTGAGGCTGAAGTGCTAATTTGAGTGTGATGTCATGATTCTCAAAATCAAGGAACCTTTCATTGTATTCTCCAACTAACAGGTCTATAACAGCTATGTATTATTCAAATGATTCACATATATATCATCCTGCTCATCAATGACCTTTGCTAACTGGGGAAAATGTTCATCCAAAATTTCCTTTTGAAGAAGCAGTGTTTTGAACAAAGATAGTTTTTTTCAAAATGCTTGGATTTTTTGACTCATATCATATATAGACTTAGTTTTACCTTGCAAAGAAATATTTAAGTCATTTTGATTTGACATGATATCACACAGAAATGCTGCATTCCTATAGAAATCCTCCTTCAATAATTCACATTGCTGATTCTGTTCTACATAAAATTTAACTATCTGTTCTCACAGAGATAAAATTTGGCTAACACCTGTCCCTGAAATAGCCAACACACTTTAGAATGATATGACAAATCCACACTGAATACCTCATCATTCAACTTTAACATGCTATGAAACTGATGATGCCATGTTGCATTTGCACCAACACAGTCAGCAATACTTCTAACCTGTTGCAAAGTGTCGCTTAAAATAGTAACTTTAGCACAGGGATTTGAGAGCGTCTGGATCTGTTAATACTATGTTTCAT
Organism: Lepilemur ruficaudatus; assembly: GCA_963574885.1. Taxonomy (NCBI): domain Eukaryota; kingdom Metazoa; phylum Chordata; class Mammalia; order Primates; family Lepilemuridae; genus Lepilemur; species Lepilemur ruficaudatus. The sequence continues at coordinate 8,578 of CAUYRT010057233.1, forward strand.
CTGTGCACTAAGCTCGTTGTGTTTTCCTGGCCTGGAAGGGGCACCATCTGTGCATATACTCACTAAATGTACCAAATTCAGTCTAACTGCATAACATTTATCTTGAAAGTTTTGAACATATCTATTCCCTGTGTTCTGTTTGCGATAGTGCCCAAAGTGAGTAACTCTTCATAGCAATGAGAATCTTCTGTTACGACCTGAATGAAGTATAAAACCTGTGCCAAGTCAGTAGTATCAGTTGATTCATCCAAAGCGCTTGAATAATATATATTTTCCTTTTGTAGCACTGCATAAAGTTGTTTTGTTAAGTTGAAGCCTAATTTATGCTTCCAATCAGTTATGGTTCGTTCTCCTTGAAAGAGACTGTTGCTTGTATTTTGAAATGTTATTGGGGTCTAAGCATCCTGTAACTTTAGCAATGTATTCTCGCACAATTTCTACATCATTGAATGGCTTCCTTTTTTTCCTGAGTATATAAACTACTTTATAAATTACTTCAGTGGCATTATTTCCAGGTCTTATTGTTGCTTGAAAGAATTGTCTTTGCTTCTGCTTTTCATCTTTTAATTTCTGCAATGCAACCTTTTTTGCCTCTCCGTCTAATTTAAAATATTTGTGGTCCTTGTGAGTGTTATAATGCTCATAATGTGTTATAATGTTATATGTGTTATATGTGTTATAATGTTATAATGAGCATAAAATTTCTTTAATGTTGATAATTGCCGTATCACAAAACAAGCCAATCATCTTATCTTTAGCAGAAACTAGATAATATTGCAATTCTCAATCTTCATTCAAAAATCTGTTTTCTTCCTTCAGTGTTGTCTTGGTCGTCTTTGACATGATGGGCTGTTAAGCAGATAGAATTAAAAAACACTGTGGAGCAGTTCAACTGTTCACAAATTCCATGTCAAACAGAAACACAGTGCACTGTCAAAAGCTGGTAACAGACTGGCATGCTCAACCCCCATAAACTGGAGGCTAGAGGGGACCTTGCCAGGACAATAGAGCACTCAGGCCTCAGGGCTCAGCTATGGCCTGGTACGGGGCAGGAGGGCTTTATTTTCCATGAGATGGATGGGCTTCCCATCCATCATGGTAGGAAAGAAAGTACTTTCTTCTCACGCTCAAATACACAGACAAAAGTGTAAGTGAAAATATCCAATATTCAAGTTAGGAGTAATCAAGAAATGAAAGGTCCCAAGAGCAGGAGTCCTTGCTGGTCATTTGCAGTTTCTAGCCTGGACTGTTGCCTGTGCTCCCGTGGAACTCTATGTATGTCCATTCCTCAGATTGCAGGTTTTTATCTTTTGCATTTTCTGCACTGGTTCTGTAAACCTGGACCTTGAACCTATAATATAATAATATAGTGTTCCTACTGTACTGGTCTTCTAGTAGCTCTCTCCATTCTTCCTTGTTCCATCCCTCTCACTACCTGCAGAGGGATCTTGCTAACATGCAAATCAGATCACATTACTAAAGCCCTCTGTTCTCCCTACCCCACTTTGGCCCTAGCTCCCAAGTCCTTCATGGGTGCTGAGCCAGTTTGTATGTTCATTCTTCAGCTTGTAGGTGTTTATCTTTTTTATTGTCTTCACAGGTTCTATAAATTTGGACCTTGCACCTATAATAATGTATTGAGTGGGGCTTTCAATTTCTTATAGGAGATTGTTTTTTTTCCATCCAAGACCTCACACTGAAGGCAAGCCCTCTCTTCCCTTTGCTGGGCCAGCAAGCATAGCGGTTACCTGGCAGAGCACCCCTAGAGACTGCACACTTTATTCGGGGGTCATAGTTCTGCCTCTCTTGCTTTTGCAGTGTGGAAAGGTGTGCCTTATTTTCCCACCCGGGTGGTAGAATCCCTGGCACTCTTACCCCCTGCAAGGTCTGCATTTAGACCTAGGGTTTCTGATTACTCTTGCCACTTGGATATTAAATATTTTTTTTGCGTCTGAAGATTTTCTTTATTTCTTGTGAGTGTTTCTATGTAACAAAAATAATTTTTATAGTCTATGCATCATTTCTATTGCTTCTATTAAAGGATGAGCATTCACATGTGTTTGGACCTCTATGTCAACACAAGTTCCAAGGTTCCCAGAAATATTTTTAGGGTTGCATTTGTGATACTTCACTCCCCATAGTCATGGCATATCTCCCTCCACAAGTTTGGCTGGCAGCATGGCTTATCTAGCTTGGTGTTCCTAGTCCCCATGGAAGGTGCAGATTAAATCACTGAATGCGTGAGAGAGGAAGAGCGGGAAAATTGAACCTGTTAGACTCAAAGCAAAACTTTGCCCTTTTCTTTTCTTTTGAGTCACACGGATGAAGGGCTGTTGCTATCTGTTCATATGGGATAGAGTCAGATAAGTGAACCTCATCCTGAGGTACATACAACTAACACCTGACCATAGGACTTATGAAGTGTAACTGCTTAAAGACCCGCAAAAAGCCAAACAGAAATCCTCTAAGAAGACCTTTGTTTTAAATTTATGTTTGTAACTGAAGTCAGCCACACCTCCCTGAGCTGATCTTAAAATAATTCTTCACTCAAAAAGTCACAGTATCCCAGCACTTAACAATAACATAAGAAAGTCCCAGCCCGAAGCAACTGTTTGTTTTGATAGGAACAGAATCAACTCATTTTTAATGAACACAAAGCTCTTGATAGGTTTGGGGGTTTTATTCAGCTGTTCCCTGAATCTCTCGAAGCTCATCTTATGAAATTTTAGCAAGAACTAACCTACCCCCCTCCCCAGCCTGGACGCCTCCTTCAGGTTGTTGTCCACCAACCCTGAGCTCAGATAGACAGACAGACAGAAAGACAGATGGGCCTGCTGACAAGCGAGCTTCGAATTCCTCTCACTTGTTTCGTGTCCCTGAAGCAGAAGTATTCCGGACCAAAGCCCCCTCTGTGTATGGAAACCACACGCAACTCCCAAAGGCACGGCCTCTGCCGGCCAGGACCTGAATTCTGAGGAGATAGCATGAGTTGAGTCCGAAGAGGGTCTGGAGGCTCTTGCTGTGTCCACTGAAGTGTGGCCAACACTTCATTCCACCAGTGCAGCTGGGAAAGGGCAAGTATGCAAAGCCCCCAGAGGACCTCTGGGATGAGCAGGCCCTGAACCAGCACACCAGGTTGGCACAAGGCCGTAACCTCCGCACTCAGTCCTCTCCGGTGACCTTGAAATGTTACTTCCCCACTGGAGAAGGCTGAGTGTCAACCCGGCAGCCAGCACTGTCCCTGGCAGAGGACTTGCAAATGTACAACCCAAACCATCTCGTGATTTCTACCTGGACGGGATGCACCTATGGAGATCCCCTTGAACTCCAAGGTCCATTCATGCAGCTAAACCAGAAATTACAAAGAAAAGCAGCGGAGGCGAGGGGGTTCCTCTCGGGGAGATTTCAAGACCTGAGATGGTTGACCATAAGCACACAAGGTGTGATGAAGCAACCCTGCTTGCCTGGGTGTCCAGTGTGCTCAGGCACCAGTGCCTACAGCCCGGTTCTTCAGAGTTGGGTCTGGAATTCAAATGTAGTCTCTCTGGAGGGTGGAGTTCCGCTGACTCCATGAAGTGGTCATCCTGGAGCCCTAGGACAGGAATCTCCTCCTTCCCCCACAGGCCCGCCAGGACGGCTGGTGGTAAAGCCCATTGCAGGCATCAGAGACTTACTCACCGCTGCGCTCCCGTGAGTGCACAGCACGGCCACCTGGCGAGGAGCTCTCTCAACAGAAGCAGGGAAGGCCTGCTGCCCACCTGCAGGGGCGAGTCCACAATAGGGCACCCTATGACCCCGCATCCTCACTCCCAGAGGCCTGCAGGCTCCTGGGGTTGTTTGTCTAATTTCCCGAGGACCACTAGCCAGAGGCGGCACCAATCCAGAAGCAAAACAAAAATTCAACTGCACCAAGCCACACAAATGCAAAAGTAAACAGGGTCTCAAATGAGGTAGGCTCTGAGTACTATTAAGCTAAAAGCTAGAGATTAGGTTCTAATTCAGGCTCCACTGATTAGATATGAGAATACATTCAATCACAAAGCTTCACTGAGCCTCAGTTTCCTCATCTGTGAAATGTGGTTGAGGGAACATGATGGAGGTAACAATTCCTATCCAGGGTTGCCAGACAGAATATAGGACGCCTACTTAAATTTAGACACATTTTAATAATTTTTAAGTATGCCTCATGCAATGTTTGTCCCATGCAGTACTTTTGCATGCTAAACCTGGCAACCCTGGTGCTGCCAACATTGCCAGTCACAAGGTAGACAATATGGGGGTAATCTTTGTAAACTGTGATGTAACATTGTATATAGGACTTAAGGCAAATCTCTCCCATTTGCTCTCCAGCGCCTGGAGGCAGGGCTGTGTCTTACCAATTGTAACTTCATAGTCCTCATATGTTGAATTGGGTGTAATGAATAAATGATATTTAGGTGTCATTTTGGAGACATTAGCTGATGAAAAAGGTGGCTGAAAAGGAGATTGTAAGGAACCAGCAACTGTAGCCTGATAGAACTGCTCCAAGCTGCAATCTGCTGACAGCAGAAGCAAATGGCGGAACCCAGGCAACACCACCCAACAGAAAAAGGAATCATTTTCCCAGCAAAATTGAGTTGGCATCTGTTAGAGCAGGGGAGGGGGGGAAATTCCTGATAGGGAGCCAGTGACTAAGCAACAATGTTAAATTACTGATGTGACATTTTCCCCAGAATATAAAAATAATTTATGTGCCCTTGAAGATTGGAAAAAAAAACCAGAAAACATTAATAAAGTTGAATTCATAACCTTGTAAGCCAGAAATAACCATGATTAATAATTATATACTCATAGTGTTTCTGATAAAATATATGTATATACACTGTAAGTATATATATATATAAAATAAAATCCATATTATACTTCATTTATAATTTTTGTATCTAGCTCTTTCAAATGAAAATTTTATTGGCTTATTCCATGTCTCTAAATATTTTTTGAAAACATGATTCTAATGTTTGCCTATTATCCACTTTGGATGGGACTTAATTTATTAAAATATACCCTAAACATTGGAAATTTAAGTTATTTTTACTACCTTGCTATTATAAATAAAACTGTTATAATCATTGAATTGCATAAACCTGTATACACATCTCAGATTATTTCCTCAGCACATTACAGTGGAATTACTAGACCAAAGATTAAATACATGAAAAGCTATTTTTATTGTGAAGGGCATTGAGTCTTTGATTTAGTTCTCAGTTTGACTGTTGTTGCTGCATAGGAATACTACTGATTTCTGTACATTGATTTTGTAACCTGAAACTTTGCTGGATTTGCTTATCAATTCCAGTAGTCTCATGGCAGAATTTTTGCGGTTTTCTAGATATAAGATCGTATTGTCAGCAAAGGGTGATAATTTGACCTCTCCTGCCCCAATTTGGACACCCTTGATTTCCTTCTCTTGTCTGATTGCTCTGGCTAGG
>CAUYRT010057234.1:0-16590 GCA_963574885.1 Lepilemur ruficaudatus
CAAATAGAAGTAACATAAACCTGTCATAAATCGTAAACAAAAAACTATTTGTGGGACAGCATGGATGACAAAATGGTCTACTGTGTAAATTTTAGAATGAGGCAGACAAAAGTTGGAAGGCCGGTTAATTTTCCCCTCCTTCTCCTGCTTCAGCTTCATCTCCTTGGGTATCCGATGTCCACAACTGGTAAAAGAAGAAAAGACTTTTTAGCATGTTTCAATGAGAAAAAAATAAACAAAAAATTTTCATATGTATGCTAAGGTACCAGAATATTTTAGTTGGAAAGCACTCAGAATATCACATTGTCCTGAAGAGCCCCAATACAAGAGATGGACAAACTAGTTAAGTGGAACTAAACCAGAATCATCTAATTTGGCCCATGCTCAAGGAGCTAGGGTTGACTACTCTCCCCTGGTAGAGCTTAGACTGACTTCCACTACAGAGCAGAGAATTCTATGCTCTGTGAGATTCAAGAACCAGTATCAACTGGAATTTAACGACCAGAGCTAAACTACAAATCTAGCTTTTCTGACATTTTTAGCTTAGATTTTGTATGATTCAAAATAAATGCTGTGCAAAATAAAGTATGGTCAAAACCACATCTTCTAAGTGGTAAAAATCAAAGTTGTCCTATAGTTGTCCTATAGTGGTAGGATTTGGGATTCTATTATTAATTTTTTAATAATTTAATTTTTTATTAATTTTTTCATTAATGTTATAATTTCCAACAGATTAAAAAAATAATTTAAAATTTTAACTGCTTCAAATGTTAAATGATGGGGAAAAAAATAGACCTAATAATACTTTTCTACTCCCCAAATCATCTATTAGTTTATTTATTATCCAAATCTATCTCTAGAGTGGAAAGGAGACTATTTCCAAGGTCACACAGCTAGCCAGTGACCTCTTCCAACTGTCTCTATTTTTTTTTTTTTTTTTTTTTTTGAGACAGAGTCTCACTCTGCTGCCCAGGCTAGAGTGCCGTGGCGTCAGCCTAGCTCACAGCAACCTCAAACTCCTGGGCTGAAGCAATCCCACTGCCTCAGCCTCCCAAGTAGCTGGGACTACAGGCATGCACCACCATGCTCGGCTAATTTTTTCTATATATTTTTATTTGGCCAATTAATTTCTTTCTATTTATAGTAGAGACGGGGTCTCGTTCTTGCTCAGGCTTGTTTCGAACTTCTGACCTTGAGCAATCCGCCCGCCTTGGCCTCCCAGAGTACTAGGATTACAGGCGTGAGCCACCGCTCCCGGCCTATTTTTTTTTTTTTTTAATGTAAGAAACTAGACAAAAGAGGCTGGGCACAGTGGCTCATGCCTGTAATCCTAGCACTCTGGGAGGCCAAGGGGGGTGGATCGCTCAAGGTCAGGAGTTTGAAACCAGCCTGAGCAAGAGCGAGAGCTCATCTCTACCAAAAACAGAAAGAAATTAATTGACCCACTAAAAATATATAGAAAAGAAAAATTAGCTGGGCATGGTGGCGCATGCCTGTAGTCCCAGCTACTCCGGAGGCTGAGGCAGAAGGATCGCGTGAGCCTAGGAGCTTGAGGTTGCTGTGAGCTAGTCTAACGCCACAGAACTCTAGCCCGGGCACCAGAGTCAGACTCTGTCTCAAATAAAAAAAAAAAAGAAAAAAAGAAACTAGGCAAAAGAGATTCCCATTCACATTCTGTAGACATGTGAGCATTTTTAACTGAAGTTATTAATGCTCTACGCTAGCTATACAAACATGGAGGCAACCTGATGGGCAAGAAAACCGTTTTAAAGAAATTTAAAGATGGATAGCCTCAGTATACTTCTGATACTAAAAACTAAACTATTATGTGACTAAAATGAAAACACCCAAGATTTGAAACGGAAACCATGGATTGCAAAAATTGAAAATTAAAATTTTAATAAGCATGTAACTAATGAAAATGTACATTTTTAGTTCTTAGTCTAATATTTCACTTTCTGTGAGGTAGTTTTCTTTACGTGGTTTTTAACTGTGGCTATTATACTTAATAAAAAAGATCACAAATATTCCTTGTAAAACAACATAATCTCTTCAATCACATTAACCCTTAATGCTGTGTTATATACTTACTGTCAAGTTGTCTCTCAGCAATTGCATTATTAGCGTGCTGTCTTTGTATGACTCTTCACTTAATGTATCAAGTTCAGCAATGGCTTCATCAAAAGCCTATGATTTTAAAAAGAGCAGATTTCAGTGCTCAGATAAGAAAAATTACTAAAAATCCACACAATAGGTAAAATACATACTGTTTTTGCAAGAGAGCAGGCTTTCTCTGGGGAGTTCAGAATCTCATAATAGAACACAGAGAAGTTAAGGGCCAGACCCAATCTTATAGGATGTGTTGGTTGCATTTCCTTTTTGCTGATTTCAAAAGCTTCTTGGTATGCTTGTTGTGACTGATCCACAATCCCTGTGTATAAGACACATGAAAATATATTGATAAAGTACGCATTTCATCGTCACCCCTCAAACCAAACCTTTAAAAAAGGTTAAAAAAAAGAGGCTTAACCTGGAACATCACACTAGCCATTAGTTAATGTCAAGATAGAAGCAACTTAAAATCTCATCATTGTCACATTTATTGATTAGTTTGCACTGCTCACTCCTCAGGCATACTGTGAGAAAACATCACTGCCCTGTACACAAAATAGGCTTCTTAGAAACATACATTTTAGAATACAAATATTGGGCAGTAGATACATAGTCTCTGAACTCAAAAAAAAAACAAAAAGGCATCACCACTCCTTATTCAGTGCTCTAAACAATTAAAAAACAACCAAAAAATTATTTGCACTTCAGAAAGAGACTCTTTCACACTTATACAAGTTCAACCAACAGGCTTATAGAACAGCATACCTTTCTTGTCATCACCAGCAGCAACCTCAGCCAAGTAACGGTAGTAGTCTCCTTTCATTTTCAAATAGAAGACTTTGCTCTCTGCTTGTGAAGCATTGGGGATCAAGAACTTTTCCAAAAGAGACTTAGGAAAAAAGAAAACATATGTAATAAGAATAAAACATTTACAAAGCTGAAAGAGCTTGCATTTCTTAAAGAGCATACTAAAGCCTAAGTTATAAAACCTAGCCATTGTCAATAATACAACTGTGAACGTAGGAAGCTCATGAACTTGTTTGAATTTTGGCTAGGTGAGGTGGCTCACACCTGTAATCCTAGCACTCTGGGAGGCCGAGGCGGGAGGACTGCTTGAGCTCAGGAGTTCGAGACCAGCCTGAGCAAGAGTGAGAGCCCGTCTCTATAAAAAAATAAATAAAAACTGAAAAAATAAAAAGAATTCTTTGGGCATACTCCAACACTTAAAATTTAAAATTAGTGTTCCGTTTATTATTCAAGGATACTACAATTAAATATCACTTCCTGATAACTATCTATTTACATGCTGACTTCAATGAATGACAGTACAAACACAATAGTTTATTATTTAGGAACATTTTCTAATGCGCTGGGAAATTGCATTTTAATGTAGTCAAAGACATAAGTATAGAAAGACCATAAGAGATGAACCTTTTGGACTCTGGAGGAATAAGGCAGAAACCGATAATGTAATAGACACTACCAGGGTCCCAGCCAGAGGAGGCATAACAAAATTAACTTCCTTTACAAGAACACAATTCAAATAAACTTCACAACAGATGAAAAACTGTTCAGAGCAAGAGTAGACTTTAATCTCATTAGAGTTTTGGCTAGAACATGTTAACAGACCATCACAGAACAGGTAAAATTAAAAACACCATCCTGTAAAATTTTGTTTAAGGCCAGGTGCGGTGGCTCATGCCTGTAATTCTAGCACTCTGGGAGGCCAAGGCAGGAGGACTGCTTGAGCTCAGGAGTTCAAGACCAGCCTGACCAAGAGTAAGATCCTGTCTCTACTAAAAACAGAAAAATTAGTTGGGCACTGCAGCGTGTGCCTGTAGTCCCAGCTACTTGGGAGGTTAAAGCAGGAGGATCATTTGAGCCCAGGAGTGTGAGGTTGCAGTGAGCTATGACAACGCTACTACACACTACCCAGGGTAGTGTGGGTACCTCAAAAAAAAAATGTTTAAAACTGCAACAATTTAAATTAATTTAAATCCTAATATGCTAACAATTCTACTCTACAATCAGTTTCAAGAAAAAAATTAGGTCATAAGGGGGAAGAAGGCTCAATAAACTGGTGATTTTTTCTTTTCAGTTAAGGCGGAAAAAGACAATACCAGTAGGATTAGGCAATTGTATCAAATTCTTATTTTCTATTTTAGAAGGCAGCCACCCAGTAGTTTAATCTATATAGCACCCACTCATATGCAAAATATAATTTAAAATTTTTTAAAAATAGTAACTGGTGGGGAGGTGAACAGTTTTAACTCAGCTTCTCTTTCCTTTTTACAACTCAAGCTATAGATACCCTAATGAAGTAGCAGGAGGGCCAAGTTTCACAGTGTTGTAAGAAGGGGTTGGGGGTAAGAAAAGTCAACCTGAAATGATGTTTCCTATGATTATTTTCTTTTTAATTTTTTTCTCTTTTATTGATTTATCATAATAGTTTAGACCTATTAAACCAAAAATTGATTATTAATCAATATTTGAAACTACTGGCTTGAAATCAAAAGAGCATTTTGGTTAAAATAGCAAACTCTTTATTATACCACACTTACACCATCATATTTTGTCCTTCGAACACCACGCTCTGTATCACCGATGGTTGCTCTTAGAGGAGCAAACAGCAGAAGATAGTTGCATTTAAAATGGTTAAGTGGGTTTTTTCACTTAAAACAATGGTTTTTGTTGTTGTTTAGAGGTAGAGTCTCCCTATGTCACCTAGGCTGGAGTACAGTGGTGCAATCATAGCTCACTGCAGTCTTGCTCTACTGGACTCAAGTGATCTTCCCACTTCAGTTTTCTGAGTGGCTGGGACTACAGGCGTGCACCACCATGCCTGGCTAATTTATTTTTAATTTTTTTGTAGAGACAAGAGTTTTGTTATGTTACCCAGACTAGTCTTGAACTTCTGGCCTCAAGTAAACCTCCCACCTCATCCTTCCCAAGTGCTGGAATTACAGGCATGAGCTACTGCGCCCAGCCAAAGCAATGGTCTTAAGAAACAAATGACTGGGCTTTTTCAAGTTTTACATTTTTATACAAAATGTGTTATTCATTCAATTATAGGAGATGGTACATGCATAGTGGCTTTGGGTTGAGTCTAGGTTTAAACTGAGGCACTCCACACTGTGTGACCTACTTAATCTCAATGGTTCAGTTGTTTCTCATCTGTAAGGTAAGGACCTCTATGGGTTTTGAGAGAAAATACAGGTAAATCACTTAGGATAAGCACTCAGTTAAATGTTTACTTGATATTATCACTATACACCAGACAACATGCTAGAAGCTGGAACACAATATGCTAGTACTTCATAATCTAGCTATAGAGACAAGTAGAACTCTAATTTCTTCCATTATAATATACTTTGTAATCAACACTAAAAGATGCTATGGATAAAACTAAGAAATCTCTTATATAAACACGTTTGGTAGGGAAGGGTAAATTCTGTTTCTAATTGGCTAGGCAAAAGGTTAAGACCAAATGAGCTATAAAGCCAACTGAAAAAAAGGTGTAATGTGATTAATCAGAATTCACAAATAACTTCAAATTAAGTAGGAGAAAAATATACAAATTTTAAGAAGCCTCCATATACAAATAAGTCAACTGGGAACTGCTCTCTAGCTTATTTACATAACCATTTGACCATATTAAGAATAATTTCAAATAAAGAATCAACAATAACTGAGCATTGTCATGAAATTAATTCACCACCTAGGTATCTCTAATTCATACTTTACAGCTTCAAGACATTTTTTACGCTTACTTATTCCCCAAATACTTAAATGCTACTGTGCTAGGCACTGAGAAAACAATGAACGAGATCTCTAAAGTTTGTGGAAAAAGTCTCTAAGTTTGTGGATTAGTGGTCCAACAGAGAAGACAAGTGAAACTAAGAATAACACTGCCTAATCATGTCCTTCACTGGTCAATAACTATTTAACCCATAAACTGCACATAAACATACACAGTTACTTAAGAGTGAACCAATCACTTCTGACATAAAATTTTAAAGCTACACCAGAAAACTTAAGTTTTTAAGGCAAAGTGTTAATAAATGCTACTAGAATTAGTAATGTATCTTTTTGTAAGTGGTAACTTCTATATTCCTAAAAATGTTTTATTTTATACTGTGGGAACTCATGCTAAGTAGTATGGGAATTAAAATAGCAATTAAGTACCTCTTCCCTCAAGGTGAACACTGAATTAACCACGTAACAACTTTAAAGCCATTAACCAGGACCCACAAGTAACCCAGCCTGCTTATTGGCTATGAGAGATCAAAATGTCCAAACAATGAATGGCAAATGTTTCTGGTGCAATGCTTACCAAAATAAGTTGAGAAAGACATAAATAAATAGACTGAATTAAAGATTAAATTTAAAGGGGCTAACACTTTGGCTCAAAAAGCTGTGAAAGAATAGAACTATAGGAAACTTTCTCCAAAGACGGCCTACACCAATTCCGTCATTCCTGTTCTTGTATGCCATTCCGCCTCCTGTCAAGGAAAACTTATTTCCTTTCTCCTGAAGTCCAGGCTAGCTTTGTTGACCTGTTTTGACCAGCAGAAATGACTACTTATTCCAGTTCTCTGCCTAAACCCTTAAAAGCACTCAGCCTTGCCCTTTTGCTTTCTTGGAGCCTTGAGCCAGTGTGTAAGAAGCCAAACTACCCTGCTGAAGAGGAAGGCCAAGGCAGTCCCACCCACCGGACATTGTAAATTAAGCCATCTTATGTATTTTCAGCCCAGCTGAATGCAGCAATGAGTAACCCCAGCCAATACCATGTGAAGACTGTCCAATAAGAGTCGAGCCAAGCCACAGACCCACAAGAATCATTGTTTTAAGTCACTAAATTTTGAATGGCTTATTATGATTATTTAATTTGATTTTTCCCTAACCATTTATGAGGTACAAACTATAATTATCCTCACTTTATAGAAGATAGTGGGGGGGGCAATAATGTAATGTGCTCAAAACCACAGCTAATTTGTGAAGGTGCAACTCCAACTCAGCAAACTAACTTGTACTCCTCCAAACGTTATGTTACACTTTCACTGTCCCAATGGGGTGATATGTCTACTAAAAAGGACAATGTGATTCCAAGGTATATTAGTAAGATTAGGAATTAAAGCTATGATAAGAACAATAGAAACTGTCACGAAGATGGAAGCAATAGGACATGAATGGTTCCCAAATACCAGTTAAATTTAGCAAGAGGAAGACTTCTGTTCAATATAAGAAAACTTATGAGCAGCCTAAAACTGGAACAGGCCACCTAGTCAGACAATGAGTTCTTCTCTTATCAGAGAGGTAGGTGTAAGGGAGAAACAAAGATTACTTGGGTATTTTGTAAAGGGGATTCATATTTGTGATCTTTTTGTTTCTTTTGTAAAAATTCGTATGGATATATAATTGTTATACATACTTTTAGGGTACACGTGATTTTTCCATACATGTATATAATGTGTAATAACCAAATCAGGATAACTGGAATACTCATTATCTCAAACATTTACCGTTTCTTTCTGTTGGGAACATTACAATTCTTCTCTTTTAGTTATTTTGAAATACACAATAAATTATTATTAACTATAATTTCTCACCTGTACTATTTAATACTAGAAACTTATTCCCACTATCTAATTGTATTTTTGTACCCATGGTCTCTTTCAATTCTAAGGGAACATACAGAGTTCACTGAATTTAATTGTAATACAAAACAGGCAATTAAGTATATTCATTTGTTAAAATCTTTTCCAGATTTGGAGGCCAGAGGAAAAAAGCAAATGGGCAAAGAGAAAGATGGATAAAAGAACAGAGGAGAAAAAGGTAAGCAGCACAAATCAGAAAGCAGCAGTAACAGCAAAGCAGGGGGAAAAATGGGAGGTAAGCAAAGCAGAAAATAGAAAAAAAAAAGACTGATAGCTCTTTTCAAAATGTACATCACAACCAACCTTTAAACAGGGCTAGGCTGACTGAAGATATGCAACTTGTAAAATTTTTCAAGTACCACAATACATTAACTTTCTTAATCAAATCCAAAGGATTTTCAGGTCAAACAAAATTTAAGAACATCCTACATTCAAGCACTAAATTGATGGTACAATGTTAATCTGTTGAATCTTGGTGAAAATTAATCTGATTTAGCAATTCACATTTCCTCAATTTAATTAAAATAAATGTATGGTTTTACTTTTTTTCTCCCACTATTAAGTACCTGTTTTTGATGATAACAACTGTCTTTTAAAGATATTGGTGAAGCATAGTAGCACATGCCTACAATCCTAGCACGTCAGGAGGCTGAAAGGAAGATCACTTGAGGCCAAGAGTTTGAGACCAGCCTGGGGAACACAGCAAGACCCTATCTCCAGACAAAAAACTACTTGGGAGGCTGAGGTGGAAAGATCCTTGAATCTCAGGAGTACAAAACCAGCCAGGGCAACACAGCAGTCTTTAAAAAAAAAAAAAAAGAAAGCCAGTTCTAAATAGAGGAAAAAAAGGAAAGATATCATGGCCAAAATTTTAAAAAAATACCTGAGAGTAATTTGCTGAATTAATGTTATGTTCTGATTTTATACGGTAGTCACCCTAACAACGGGTGGGACAGTAAGTCATTTACTCAGCAGCAAGATGCCATAAGGTCATATCCAATACCTCTCAATAAATGGTTCCTAACCCAGAGTTAAACACACATGACATGGTTCTGAAGAGGACACTAAACCTAATTGACAGGTAAATTAAGTGGAACGTGAGATCTTAGAGATAAGAGATTTTTCTCTCTAACCTCTTACGTTGTGAAAACACACTAAAGAGATGTGGGGTCAAGTAACATCCCCTCCCTTTCACCGAAACACATCTGTTTACCCAGGCAGATATTAAAAATAGTTTTTAGCAGACCCCTTGATCCAAAGATAGTCTATATTAACATGCTTTGTCATTCAGTTCTGATTTCCCTTCCTGGGACAGGCTCAATGTGCCTCTGCAAATACAAATTTAAATAAGCATTCACTCTTGACTGTGGTCAAACAGTTCTAATGAAAAGTTTATGAACTAAAAATCCATCTCTAGCCTAGTGATATACCTCTCTCTCACTGGCCCTTTATACAATTCTACCTAAACCACCCGAACAACTGCCGGAGCTGGTGGCAAGCCCCTACCCTTTGGGTATCCAAGTACTTCTTAGAGTTAGAGCTTGGTATAATGGAGATATTATAGTATATACTTGGAGTTCCACCCTCACCATTAATTTTGAAAATTTGAGCAATAGTTGATCTCTCAGAGCCTTTATCTTCTCATCTAAATGAAAATCTACTCCAAAGGGCTGCTATCAGGTCTAAATGAGCATATAAACAGGAAGGCACCAATCACAGCTCCAGACAAAGAGCAGGCACTCTACTCACTGGTTACTCCATTATATGTAAATATAAGATATGGGAATTTTGACACTCAAAGTCTGCTTTAGCTAGTAATACCAGCTACTTGGGAGGCTGAGGTGGGAGGATCACTTGAGGAATTTGAGGCTGGCCAGCAACACACCCTCTCTAAAATTAAAAAAAGAAGAAGAAGAAAAAAACATCAAAATCTGCTTTAGTGCTCTTGTACTCTTAAATTTAGCACCTCCTTTTGGGTTCAGTAATCTAAAATTTGCACAACTAGGAAAAAGTGGTAAAAATAATGCACAAAAAGCTTTCATTTAAAAATACAGGATTAAGTTATATCAGAGGACAAAAAAATTTTTAAAAAATACAAAAACATTTTCCCTTAGTACTTATTCTCTCTTTTTAACAGCAGGCTTGTTAAATGGCAGAGACTATGGGGATAGATGGCTTACTGCCTAAATTCAAATCCCAGGTCACTGTTTACTAGCCGTGTCACCTTGACAACAATTCAGAAATCTCCCTGGGTCTCATGTTTCTCATCTATAAAAGAAAGATATTAGTAGTAGACACAATACACAGGGTTGCTGTAAGGATTAAATGAATAACATATATAATATATATTTATATATTTTTTTAGAGATAGGGTTCTGTTGCCCAGGCTGGAGCGCAGTGTAGTGATTGCAGCTCACTGTACTCTAGAATTCGTGGGCTCAAGGGATCCTTTCCAGTAGCTGGGACTACAGGCATGTGCGACCACACCTGACTAGCTTTTTTATTTTTTGTAGAGACAGGACTATGTTGTCCAGGCTCAAGTGACCCTCCCTCCTCGACCTCCCAAAGTGCTGGGATCATAGGTGTGAGCCACTGTGCTCAGCCTAAATGAAAGCATTTAGAACAGAGTCTGGCACATAGTAAGTAACAAGGAAGCGCTCTCATCCTTTTGGAAGATTAAAGTCTAATCTGAACCATATTCCTTAACCAAGTATTTTCTTTCCTTCAAGTATAAGCTAATTAAGCAAATTACCATTCCAAAAAAAAGTTCCAGACTATAGTAACTTTAAAATGACACCTTAAAAAAAAAATGATACCTTAACTCACCCACCTACTCACAAACCAACCACCTTGGCTCTGGACTCCCCTCTTATGCAAACTAATTTCCTTATGTTTAAAAACTGTCACCTTCTTTCTCCCAACGATGTTACTTATTTCTCTCTAAACAGGTATACTTTCTAGAAAAAAAATCCTAAATAGTAACAATGCATGCTTCATACTTATGGTTTAAAAGGTTTTGGTCCCAAGACTCCTTTTATATTCATAAAAAATTATTAGAAAGCTGTCAGCTTTTCATCATGGTAGTGAATGAAAATTTTTGAAATCACAAATACTGTTTGTTTTCCTTGAAGTGACAGGCTCACTTCATTTTTCAAGATGTCTGCCAAATACCTAAGCCTGAATAACCATAACTTGTCTGTCTGCAGTGCTTTGAAGTAAAAACATCCCTCCATGAAAAAAAGCAGCTAGTTCAGCTCACAATTCAAATAACTGCAAGTGCTTTCCCTAGAGACAACCACTTGTACTTCCCATTTTGCCTCCCAGAAAGATGTCTACCTAAAGGCTGTTAATTAATTAATTTTGGCTCCAAGGACATTTAAGTAAAGTAAGTCTCTTCTTTAAAGCTGTGAATGCATGATGGAGAAGAATATAATGATTGCTAGAACAATTCAGAATCACCGCCTTGATTAGTGCTAAGGTATCAGCAGCATTAGCCACCCTTGCTTTTGTACCATCAGCACACTAAATGTTAACACAGTAGTAAGAGCCCATGACTTAGTATTGTCATGAATACAGTTGTGACCTCAGGGAACCCTCCCCAAAAGGATGCCCAGTGGTCTGCATATCACTTTAAAGAATGGTGTGTGCATGTGTGTGTGCTGGGGGAGGGGGGTTGAAAAAAATAAAGAACTGTGGATTTAAAGTAACCTGTGCTACGTTGTACACGCTAAATATATGTATATATAAATTTTTTTGCCAATCATGCCTTCGAAAAGCTGGAAAAAAGGAATTTGTGCTAAATATCTTTCAATATCTAGATCTAATGCTATATTCTCCTTAAAGCTAATTCTTCAAAACTCTTCAGCTTCATCTACATTGGCTGTACACCTAGTATCTAGTGTAGAGCTTTTAATTCAAGGAGAAAAAAAGGTGAAATATTCTAATTTCTGTCAATAAGGGACAAACTGAATGAATTGTTATACCCATGTAATAGAATACTATACAGACATTAACTTTACTGTCCAAGGATAGAACTGTTTGCCTGGCACATAAATTCCCAGAAATATACACAAAGGACTAACAGAGATTATTACCTCCTTTGAAGAGATGGGATGAGGCCACAGATTTATTTTTCATTCTATATCCTATGCTCCATAACATCTAAATTATTATCTAGAACAAGTACACTTTAAACTTTTAATTCTGTTTTGCACCTTTAACTTTTCACATGCATGTATTCTTAACCTATTTATAGGTTCTGTAAAGATAAATTTTGCACATTTTAGGCACTCACATATTAAATCCCCTGACTGAATTAGAACACATGAATAATTTGAACTGCTTCATTTAAATAAAACATATACTTTAGAACAATCTTGGAGGACATTTTATTAGCTCAGCATCCTAAAGACTATTTTTTAGAAACAGCCTTCATCATCATCAAGAGTTTATGACCTTATCAAACTTCTAAATAGTTAAGAGAATGACACTATGTTCGATAATGAATATTTTGCTTTATGAGAAAAATCAATGTTCTGTTTCTCTGAAGACCTAAGAAACTGCTCATTTAAAACAAGTGTTTGGGTGCTGTACATATATTCAGAAACAGCAGCAAAGGAGCAAGCTGAGTGTACCCTAATATAGGTATGTTTCAGATTTCTATGTAATGACCTTGAAGGAGGAGGAAGGAAAGAAAAATCCAGCAGAGATAAGATTGGGAAGATAGTGTGAGACAACAAGGCAGAATAAATCTGTTTTGAAGTCAGGAGTCCTGGGTTTTGGTACTAATTCTGCCACCACCAAGAGGTGTCACAGGCATTTCAAATACAAAACTATGACCAACCTTCTCATCCCAATCTTCTTGTTTCACTACAGCATTAATTTCAAAGCCTTCCTTCCAATGTTATAAAAAATGTTATAAGAAAACTTATTTACTTCAGCACGAAAGATGGGCCACCTGCCACTATACACTCAAATTAAACCACTGGGCTATGTGCTGTTATTTGGGCTTGCTAACTAAACTATAAGAAGCCAACTTGTAGGCAAATATATTTGAAAGGAAAATTACAAGTTACAGAGTTGGGACCATATTTTCTCTAAAGCAGCAACCCATTCATTATCAACGGACACAGCCTATTTGGAAAGCACTTTGGCAAAACATGCTTAGTTATAACCTTTGACAAAGTAATCATAAGGCATCTAGCTTTAAAAAAATCCAACTGATACTTTTGCACTATAGTATTTTTAGAAATCCTTACTACTTTCTAAATTAAAAAACATAATGAATTACCTAAATATAATTGGTTAAGTAACAGGACATCACATGCCTCCTAATAATTGTGCACTGAGGAGAACACAACATAACTTTCAGGAATTCTTGCCAGAAATGCACAATCTAAATTTAATCATGAGGAATCACAACCCAAATTTGGATTATTCCAGAAAATAACCGGCAAAGACTGAAAAACTGATCCACACTGAAGGACAGTAAGGAGATCTGAAACAAAATGCAAAGGGTGATCTTGGATGGAATTTTGGACTAGATAGGAAATTACAGTGGTGTAATTTGTGAAACTTAAATAAGATCTATAAAGTTACATAGTTTACCAATTATTTTGTCAATTTCCTGATTTTGATAATTATACTGTGGTTATGTTAACATTTGGGGAATCTGGTGAAAGATATATGAAAAATTCTTCATACTATTCTTCCAACTTTTCTCTAAACCTGAAATTACTTCCAAGTGAAAAATTAATAAATTTTAAAGAGAAATCCTTTTAATCATGTTTAATTTCTGGAACATGGGATTACCAGTGAGTTTTGCTGTTCATTCTCGTGTCTTTTTGTGTTCATGTGTTTTTCAAATTTCCTTATTGGGCTAGTATTACCTTTGTATTTATGAGAGCAATCACACAGAAACAGTGATACCTTTGCAAACAAAAATACTATAGGTGCAGAGAAGGTTCTCACCTTGTCTTATAGAGTATTTCACCAACAGGTCATAATACTACATTTCATTTCTACAAAGACAATTATACGTAAAAATGTCATTAGCAAATCGTAAATGCCCTCAAAGTATCAAAGCAATCACCCTCTAATGAGACATTTGTGAACTGAAATTTGAAAATATAGCTGTGTTAACTTTGATGTTACCTCACCAATATGTGAGTGGGAGAAAGACCAAGCTTCCACAACTCATCCTCTGTTTTAGATTGTACCGTCATAGTTCTCATTCCATGAACACAACAAAGAACAAGACATTATTAGGATACAAACATACCTGTTTTCATAAAAAGCACACACAAAAAATGCCAGTTAAAAGTTAGAGGTGGCAAGAAATTGAGACACAAGGGCTCTCAAATATGACTTTTGTTATTTTCATCAAGTACAGAATCCTAAAATATAGTCTAAACAGAAACCATCATTTTAAATGAAATTAAAGCGGTGATTTTTTTTTTTGTTATCCTGATAGCTCCCTGCCCCTCGTACAAACCATACATCTTACAGCAGAGTAAAAAAGTCATGTTTCAATCTATCGAGGTGGTACACTAAGGGACTAAAAATATTAATGCTTACTGTATGACCTAATTAAGTCACTGAACCTCTGAGCTTCAGTGTCTTGATCTGTTAAAATAAAAGGGCTAAATCTGATGGTTCCTTCAATCCCAACATTCATTGATACTATAAATTTTAAATTTCCATAAATTCTATGAAACTACCATTTTATTATTCAACTGAAAAACTCACAAAGCACCCAACAAATTTTTTTTTTTTTTTTTTTTTTTTTGAGACAGAGTCTCACTGTGTTGCCTGGGCTAGAGTGCCGTGGCGTCAGCCTGGCTCACAGCAACCTCAAACTCCTGGGCTCAAGCGATCCTTCTGCCTCAGCCTCCCGAGTAGCTGGGACCACAGGCATGCGCCACCATGCCCGGCTAATTTTTTCTATATATATATTTAGTTGGCAAATTAATTTCTTTGTATTATTAGTAGAGACAGGGTCTCACTCTTGCTCAGGCTGGTTTTGAACTCCTGACCTTGAGCAATCCACCCGCCTCGGCCTCCCAGAGTGCTAGGATTACAGGCGTGAGCCACCGCACCCGGCCCTCCTTTCCATTTTCTCAGTGCTGTTTATTCCTTTAGATCTGGGCCACAAATTGACAATCAATATGTAAGTCTAGCCACAGACATGTTTGAAAATTGATACATTTTAAATTAAGGTATGTATTTACATCCTCTCTTGAAAAATTGGAAGATCGGAATAAAACTGGGTCCACATTTTTGCCTAGCAACAATGCCCTGGAATTAAGTAGTGGCTGCCCCATAAATAGGCCACACGCTCCCTGTGAAAGTAGTCTTCAGGATTCCCTATTGTTTTATTAATACAACTAGTCACTTCATTTACATTACCTGTCAATAGCATGACATAATATTACCTTACGTTACATTACCTGACCCTAGACATGTGAGTATGCAGTCTCCTGATCTAAATATTAGGACAAGAACATGTAGTGTATGATATGATGGAAAGTCTGCCAGACTTAGTGTTGGGAACCTGGATTTTAAATATGGATGTATTTTGGTTACAAACCTCTTAATACGATCATGGGAGTGGGAAGAAGAGGTTAGCATTCATTGACATTGTTACTGTCAATTAGAGCTGAAGGGATCCTGTATTGCTAGCCAAAACAAATCAAATATTTTCACTGGTGGCATTTCAAATATTTTCACTGGTAGGAAGCATAAGGGAGATATTTCTGGTAAAGAAATCTCTCCTAGCGTCTCTTAAAATATGAATAATTCTATTTCCTCTCCATTCGGGAAGTGTTTAGGAGATATTTTGTGACCCCTAGAGCTTGGCCATAGAGAAGAATTAATTACTGTTCTTCTACTTCCCTGCCCCACCGACTTATTTGGAGCCAGAGGCCTGGGTCTTCCTATTCCCAGCTGTGTCCTTCAGTGAAAGACCGCCTTCCACTTGCAGAGAGGGTGAGGAGGCCCAGATTCTTCCAGTGATTACCACATCCATCCATTTTCTTGGGAAGCGACTTCCTGAAGTCCTCAGTTTCTGGTTGTTCATGATACTTAGTTTAGCATAAGCCCACCTCATTTTATTTTCTATTATTATTTTATTTAGTTAGTGCATCTATGCCATCAGCCCTCCTTTTGTAGATGTCAATCATGAGTCGTTGGGCTGACTTTGGATCAGTTTTCCTGTTATCTCTGTCATTCATTCACTAGCTCGAATAGGAATCAAGCTTGTACTATGTCCTTGGTGTTGTGTGAAACAATAAAAATATAGAGAGGAATAGAGCAGTTCTTACCTTTCAGGGTCTCATAGTGTGGTGAGTGTACTTTGAAAAGTTATCGTATACTGTAATATGAAGGCAAAGTGTCATATATAAGTATCACAGAAGAATATCAAGGCAGGTTGAAAGAAAGATTCTTGGTTTTCAATGAAGAATTGTGTATTGGTAGGAGTGAAAAATATCATTACTTCAAATAGGTAAAGTAGGATCTAATTTCATATTTTTGAATTGTGATGAGGTTTATGACAGGTTTTATAGTATGCTTTTTATTTTATTTATTTATTTATTTTTTTGAGACAGAGTCTCACTCTGTTGCCTGGGCTAGAGTGCCGTGGTGTCAGCCTAGCTCACAGCAACCTCAAACTCCTGGGCTCAAGCGATCCTTCTGCCTCAGCCTCCCAAGTAACTGGGACTACAGGCATGCACCACCATGCCCGGCTAATTTTTTCTATATATATTTAGTTGGCCAATTAATTTCTTTCTATTATTAGTAGAGACTGGGTCTCATCTTGCTC
>CAUYRT010057235.1:0-41875 GCA_963574885.1 Lepilemur ruficaudatus
ACCTCTGTGGAAAGTAATATGGAGATACCTCAAAGAGCTATAAGTAGAACTGCCATTTGATCCAGCAATCTCATCTTCCCAAAGGAAAAAAAGACATTCTATAAAAAAGACATCTGCATTTGAATGTTTATAGCAGCACAATTAACAATTGCAAAGATGTGGAAACAACCCAAGTGCCCATCAATATATGAGTGTATTAATAAAATGTGGTATATGTATACCATGGAGTTCTACTCAGTCACAAAAAATAATGGTGATCTAGCATGACTTGTATTATCCTGGATAGTGCTGGAGCCCATTCTACTAAGTGAAATATCACAAGAATGGCAAAACAAACACCATAGATACTCACCATCAAATTGGTATTAACTGATCAACACTTATGTGCACATATGGTGTCATCAGGTGTCAGACAGGTGGGAAGGGGGGAGGGGATGGGCATATTCACACCTAATGTGTGTGGAGCGTACCGTCTGGGAGATGGAAAAGCTTGAAGCTCTAATTTGGTTTGGGCAAAGGCAATGTATGTAACCTAAACATTTTTAACCCTGTAATATGCTGAAATAAAAAAAAGACTTCAATTTTTCTATAGCTCAGTGGATTGAGAGTAGGTAATTATTTAAATGTTGCCCAAATACCCTTGGGTAAGAAAGATAGGTAAAAGCAGAGCAATGTGACACATTTGGAAGTTGCTCAGTTGAGTATCAGATATGAGCGGAACCTTCTAAAGCCATAATTAAATAGTAGAAGTAGCTTCTCAGTGCACTGACTTTTGTTTTTCAGGTAGGATAAGATTTTATAAATGTGACCTCAGTACTACATAAAAGTCATCCTAATTAAAAAGAATTTCATAACTATAATATTATAAAATCCTGGGACCAATCTTTGTCTGAGCATGAAATTCTCTAAGGAGCTGAGCCACATTCAGTGACTGCTGCCAAATATTTTTGAGCTTGAATTGCTCTGGGGATTATTATCAATGGATTTTATCTGTTCTTTTTGAGTCAATGATTTCTTTTGTTGAATTTAGACTGTCTTTGTATTCTTTTGACACTCATAATAAAAGATGCCTTATTTAGAAATGCCATTTGTTAGAAAAATCCAGCATCAGGTGAGCTGCATTCTGTCCATTAACCACTTCTGTTCTTCACTTTTGTGTGTTGTGTGCTCTTTCCGACTGGGTTTACCTTATTCTCTGTTGGGCCCAATTTCCACTTGAAAAGTAAATGTTTGTTTCTATCCTCAAGAATTCCTCCATCTCATTCTCTCTTCATATCCACTTCTTTCTTTGCTTCCTCCCACAACTCTCTTGATACAACTTCTCATTTAGGCCTTTTAAATCATCTAGGTGAAAAGAAAGAATAATGAGTTTCAGAATGAAACCTTGGATCTACTGCCACTCAATTCATTGCCAGGAATTTCCCAAACCACTTAAGTATAACAATTGTTTGTTTTTATTACTTAGTTTTGCTATTCTATTAATACTTTATAATAACTGTGCAGCATATATATATACCATATATTTTATATCATTTATTTTAATTTTATTATGTTAATTACTCAGGTAATTTGAAGGTCATTCAAATTTTCAGCTGAACCAACCTGTCTGAAAGGCATGTACTACTGGAATTTTGTTCGAAATAGACTGTTTCTTTCCCTTTTTAAATGGAAAGTGGAGGATTAACTATAGTTGCCAGTTGTATGTTTGTTAATTTTAGAATTGGAGGATAGATGTATATGGTAAACTCTGAGTACTAAGAGAATCACATATTCACAAGGCTAATATAAGTTGCTAGATATCTATGCTACTAATTCTAGTCTTTTTATTAAGGGTATCTGGTATTATTTGTGTTAGATGTTAGATATTAAATCCAGAGGAAGGTTATAAATTATGGGCTTGATATAATTTTATTGAGCAATCAAATATAAGAAAGCTGAGCTTTACCTTCATAACAAGGATAGGATAGAAACAAGCAAATACTCTGAATTACCTGGGTGGCTCTTGTCTACAGCATATGACAGACATTACCATAGTAGATAAGTGTGGATAAGTTCTGGAATGAGGCATCCCCTGTCCAAATCTTTGCTCTCTCACTAGCTAGCTCAGATTTTTGGTTAATTTTTCAACTTCTTTAAGCCTGTTTTCTCTCCTCAGTAAAATGGGGGTGAAAATTATACTTATTTCAGAAAGTTCTTATGAAAATATTCATGTAAAGTATTTAGTACATTGCCTAGCACATACTAAGTACTTATTTCCTTTGTAAGCTGAATCAGAATTACTTTATAGTACAACGTTCTACAATTGAATTTATTCCGACTTCAGGGGTAAGTTTGATCATTAAGTTGTTATTCATCCAAGCAGACACATGAGGATAGTTCTTATGGTGTTTTCATTTCTCAAAGGTTATCTAGCTAGAAATTTTTATGAGATGGTTAGTTCAACTGGTAACATTTACCTCAGACATTTTTTTTTCCAGGACTTGGTTAACATTTCTACATTAAAATGATGTAGACAGGCGGGGATACTCACCACCATACTAACGAGGAACCCATTCGATCCAGCAATAGCATTATTAGGTTTTACTTTTTTATTAGTTTATTTTCTTATTTTGAACCACATATACTTAGAACTGGATTAATTGAAATGTTTGATTTTATGGCACACTCTCATAATTTGTCTGTAGGAAGTCTTCTTCCATTTATATATTTAGTAATCTATAATAATATAATAAATATCCATGAAATTTAATCCATAAATACAAAATCTGAAAAGATGACAACCTCCAATTTGTCCTTACCAATCTCCGCACTTCTAAAGTAGCCATGTCATGAATCTTGTGCTCATTACTAGTTTGTTATAGATCAGTAACTAATGTAAAGTATTAATATCTACCAGTTCCTGGCAAATATTATTAGCTTTAACCACATGAAATCACTATGTTAACAGGTTAAAAATTGCTGTCCTTCTTTGAAAAGTCCTGAATGACTAATTACCATACTTTCAGTCTTATTATTTGTACTATGAATCTATCACTATTCTCATTTATGTTCATATAAAATACTAGTACAGAGTTATTTTTTTCCAGATGTTCTAACTTTTGGTAAGTGTGCCTGATTCTATTATTAGCAAGGTGTTTTTATTTTCTCCTCTTTTTATTCTTAAATTCTTAAGTTTGTGATTTGTAAATATATTTTTTAAAGGCCATTAAAAATCACTAACATATTTTGCCAAAGAATAACTTTTAAAAAATTATTGTTAATTTTTAAATTGACATTTACAACTTATATATGTTTAAATTATACAGCATGATGTTTTTAACATCTACACCTTGTGGCGGATGGCTAAATCAAGATATGTAACATACGCGTTACCTCACATAGCTATCTTTTTTTGGTGATGAGAGCACTTAAAATTTAATCTCTTAGCAATTGAATTATACATTGTTATTAACTATAGTCGCCACATTGTGCACAAGATCTCTTGAAGTAACTCCTCAAGAAATTTTGTATCCTTTGATATATCTTAGAATTTCCCTCACCCCTGCCATTCTAGCCCCTGGCAACCCCCATTGTACTTTCTGCTTCTATGAATTCAACTTTCCTGGATTCTGCATAAAAGTGATCATGGAGTATTTATTTGTCTCCAAGGAAGAATTTTTCACAGAGAGCATAGGCATGCCTGTAATAGGTAAATATTTCAGTCATTAATGCAAATGAGCAAAATAAATGAAAATTTAGGGATTAACTAAATTTCAGATTGAAGTTACAATGAGACATGACTAAATTCTGAATCTCTAATTTTCCATTTGTGTTGCATGTGTATTTTGGGTGTAAGGGAAAATATAGAGTCTTCTTTTCAAATTTACTCAAAAAGTATATTCTGTGTATATGAGAAAAATTGTGGTAAAAAGAAGAAACAACAGACTAAAACAAAACAGAACAAAAAAATGGAGCTGGAGACCAGACCAAAAAATATATAAGTGTGCTTTTCAGGTTTCTGATTTGAAATTCCAAGAGGTATGAATTGCCAAGTCTTGTTATGCACATCTCAGTTTCAGTAACCTGTGGAATGCAGTTAGAAGAACTAAGAACACTGGTGGGTATTAAGAACATGGGTGCAATTCTGGTTCTGCCATTATTTAGCATAGCCATCCCAGGCAACTTTGTTACCTTCCATCTCTACATACTTAGAGACAGACCAAATTAGTAGCTTTAAAATCCCCTTCTTGAAAGGAACTCCTTCAGTAACAGCTAATATACAAACCAGAATGTAAGGAAGTTTCTTCAGTTGAAGAAAACATACTTTTTTCCCTTAACTTACAAGAATAAATGACTTTAAGCTCTAATGTTTTTTGAATTTGTAAAATTTGTAATAAAATTATGATATAAATTGCTGTGGTAGGCAGAATGCTGAGTTGGTCCCCAAGACTCTTCCCTCCCCTAGTGTTCACAACTGTAGAGCCCCCACCCCTTTTGTGTGGGCAGGACAGGGAATATGATGGATTTCGTTCCCATGGTTAGGATGTATTACATGACAAAAGTAAAAAGATTTATGGATGTCGTTAAAGCCTCAAATTAGTTGACTTTGAGTTTATCAAAAGAAAAATCTTTCTTGGTGGGCCTAACTTACTTAGAAAAGCCATTGAAAGGAACTGGGCCCCTCTGAAGGAAGAGATTTGAAATGTGAGAACGAGATTCTTCTGCTGGTTTTGAAAAAGTAAAGTGCCCTGTTTTAAGAGGGCCAGGAACTGAAGAGTCTCTAGGAAATGAGAGCAACTCCTGACTCACACCCAGCAAGAAATGAGGACTTCAGTTTTATGAGGAACTGAATTCTGTCAACAATTGGAATGAACTTGGAAGAGGACCTCAAGTTCCAGATGAGGACACAGTCCTCTGACACTTTAATTTCAGCCTTCTCAGATTTGAGCTGTGCTATCCCTGGACTTTTGACCTGCCAAGATAATAAATTTGTGTTGTTTCTCATCCTGTAAACTTGTGGTGATTTGTTACATGGCAGTAGAAAACAAATAGAGTTGCCATAGAAGAGTGTTTTTTTTTTTATATAATTCAGAGAAAAGAAGGCTTTGTCTTTCATTAATTAATTAACTTTGAAAGAATAAAATGTTATATTTACAATGGCTAATAAGCTCTAAAATGTAAAAAGAAACCCACTCTATTATCATTGTAAGAAAATTCAATTATAATACAGAAAATAATCTTTTGCTTTTCAAACACACTTTATTGTTTCACATTTCTCTTTCTTATATCAGGTTTATTTTTATGTGCCACCTATAGTGGTTGCTCATTCGGTTTTTTGAACTATTCATGCACCTGTTGGACAGTAGTGTATACTGTGAAAATGACTTGAAAATAAGTGATGTGTGTTAAACTGCTAACTAAAAATGTGTTTGTTGTGGAGCTAATGACGTCAGAAGGAGAGTCATGTTAATAATAGCTCTTCAAATTAAGTGGTAAATAATTACGCATTGAAAACTGTACTTGGTTGCAAGGCACTTTTCCCAAAGATTTTAAATTCGCTGTCTGGATAGCAATTAGTTATATGCATTTTTTCAGGTTGTTATATTAATTCCAATTATTTCACTTAAAAATATGTCAGCAAGCTTTTTCATGTGATTCTTAAGAGTTCCAAGTATTTTCTGTTTTAGCTAGAATTTGAAAGAAAAATGCAATTGAACCCACACTCTCTTCATCTGCTGGTGTCCACATTCTGCAATTTAACTTCTAACAGAGTTATTATCAGACTAAAAATACTGGGATGTTTCTTTCATACATATTCTTAAGTGCCAAATATAATTTTTCTGTGAAATCAAATAAAGATAAAGTGAGATTTATAGAAAATAAACCTCAGTATTCTGCTGTTGTGTAAATAAACTCAAACTTTATTGTTCAGAGAATAGATCTCATCACATCTGTTATACATCGCTGTAACACTTCATGACCTGCAACTCAAATGGTACTAAGGATTTCTCTTCAGAAGGGCTATACTGTGGCAATAGGCAGAGGATGATTGACATTATTATCTTATTGTGTTCCTATAAAAAATTCTATTCTCTTTAATTTGAGATTCAATCTATTTCAAGTTGAAAGTTTCAGAGGAAATCAAATAGAATTAAAATTAATTGATAAAACTCATTGCATCTTCCATTAAAATTCTTGGCATACTTGCCCACACTTTAGTCTGATCTCATTTAAGCCTGTATTTATTATTAACTTTAAATTGTATGGTAATTAGCTTAATAGCATGAGGGCTGGAGAAATTAAGATATTTTCACTGCATGTTTTCAACCTGTGTCCTACTGTGTGTGACTCAATTCATTATGCGTTTTGATTAAAGAGACTATATCAAGATGCTGACTCATAGATTTTTAAATAAAGTCTTAGCTGAAACCATGCCTCCTGATGTTTGGAATAAATATTTTATTAGTATGATATTAACCAGCATAATTTATTAACCAATGACAAATATTTGGAAAGGCTTTGCATATTTATGAATTTTGCAGAATATCGTCCTGCTGGGAGGATAGAAACTCTGAGGACTTGTAATGAGCTTCATATTCCTCTATCTGTTTCCAGAGGGAAAAGTCATTATCACATTGTGATGTAAGTAATTTTTGTATCTTTGGGGCCTTGAAGAAATTACCCATTGATTTTGATTAAAAAAAAAACAGCATCTGTAACGTGCACTGTAGTTTTTAAATATTACTAGATCTCAAGTTTAAAACTAACATTACCTAGGAATATAAGACAAAAATTTTAAATCAGAACAGGATTCCTCTATTTTACTTCAAGTGCATATTTGCACCACATGCTCCTTTCCAAGGTTGTTACCATGTAAAATTTTTATGAATTGGATTCTTAGTTTTAAAAACCTGGTGCAATGGAGACAGACAGAGAGAGAGAGAGAGAGAGAGAGAACTCGGTACAGAAACCAGTGTTCCCCAATATTTCTAGTAAAGGATGTAAATTACAGTTTCCATTTGAAAGATTCTTTTTGTTAAAGTGAATAATTAAATCAGTTTTTTAAATTAACATAAAATGCAAACAAGTACATGGAGTCCTGATAGAGTTAGTGTCAATGCACTTGGAATAAAATCCTAGCTCCGCATTTACTGACTTTGTGACCAGGAGTGGATCAATTAAAGCCCTGCAGATCAAAATTGTATTTAGATGACACATTTGTTTTATTTAGCCCCACTTGGAAGTGAATTCCAGAGCCATGTAGTATTAATAGGCACTTTTTATTTACTCTATTTAATTGGTATATAATTGTTTTAAAAATACATTCTTTGGGAAAATGCACAAAGCTCTAATTTCATAAATCAGTTCATGTGTTTACAATTAACTACTTTGTTTCTAGGAAGTACAGAGTAAAGAAAATCAACCAATGATTAAAAATTATCTATATGGCCTTGAAGATATAGTCAATAATTCCGCAAAGTGATTGTAACCAAATTGTGATGGCCACATGCCGGATAATCGAGTTGGCTGATTATAGTGAGCACTTATTTTAATTTATTTTCCATTTTAGCAAATGACTATTATAAAAGTAATTGTGGAAATTTTGTCTAATCTGAGTCACTGAAATCTTAAACAACTGGTTTTACAGTGGTTAGTTAATATTTTCCCATTGAAATTATGTACTACTGAGATTTAGTGATTTGCAATAAAAATAGCACAGTATCACATTTTATCTGCGTATTTTAGAATTTAAATTGCATCCTTAATTTTTTAAACTTTTTAAAATTTTTAATTATTATAGGTACATAATAGTTGTATATCTATTATAGGGTACATGTGATATTTTGTTGTTGTTGTTGTTCTCCATTGGATTTGTGTTGAAATTTCTTAAGTCAAATACTTTCACAAAAATTTGTTAAGCACTATCCTGGTAGAATTTACTGTGAAATAATTAAAAACCAGTGAGGAAACTTTCATAAACCACTTTACTTCTACTGTTACTCACCTGGAATCTGCACAGATGGATTAATTAATGAGCTTGCTGGTGGCCCCAGAGCTCATAAAAGGCAGAATTCTGGACAAACACTTGAATTATGAATCTTTGCTCTAGAACCCATGCTTCTAACAGTTATATACCACATTGTTCTCCTGCTATTAAAAATCTTTAAATAACACTCATCTTACTCATTTGGATCCCAAAGTTTAATGAGTGATAGAGAGAAATAAAAGGAACAGAAACATAAATTATGATGTTACATATTTTATAAAAATCAATCTTCTGATCTAGATATAATCTAGAGGAAAGGTTGCTTTTTGTTGAACACTAAGCCTAGGATGTGCAGTAGAGTTGCATTTTGGAGTTTGTGATACACATACAGACACACACACACACACACTTTAAGAATACTACGAAGAGTTCCAGGAAATGAAGTGAATCAAGCAATCTACAAATATTAACATGAGATAAATGTATAAAGTATATGAACTGATTGAGACAGATAACTAAAAGAGCTAAAATATAATCCCAATATTTTTGTGACTCAAAGTCTTTTAAATCTTTCCATAGCATTTTAATCTCCACTCTTCTCTTACTCATTTCTTACCAAATTTCTACCGTTCATTTCCAGTCCCTTCCTTCAATTAATTATGGTTCATGTGTTTGTCTTTGACGTGTAGGTATTTTAAATTCTTAATTTTATTTTCAGGGCCTTCAAAAATTTCTTCAGTCTCTAGCAAGAGATCTTTGGACTCCTTAATCTCCCTCCAGACATCCTTTGAATTTCTATTCAATTGCATCCCTGCTCTAAAAAAGTTCAGACATCTTCAATTCTGGCAAGCCTTTGACATGTTTTAAGGTGATGTTTAGAATATCCAGTGCACGTTAGAAATGCAGAAACTGAATTTTTTCTGATATTCTGATACAAACACATTGATTAATATGATAAATATTATGAGAGAAACAGATTCTTTTTCATTCTAGTAAAATTACTTTCACCTTATTATTTGTTTAATCATGCTTAATAAAATGACCCTTGCTTCAACTGAACTGTGAACCAAAGATAGAGCAGTGATTTTTAATTACAGTAAAATGTAAACTAAAGTACTTTTAGCATACATCATAAAATTAAATTAGTGATTAAAATATCATAAATCAATTAATATCACTTGCATATAAACTTGTAAAGCCTTCCTAATAAATTCAGAAAAATAGCAAATTCCTGGCTTAAAAGCATTACACTCCCCTGCCTGCTTGTTGAATCTCATAACATGGCATAAGCACATCACTTCTTTACTCCAGGTATACTGGCCCTCCTTTCATTCCTAAAAGATTTTGAGCTCATTCCTTCCTTAGAACCCATTACCTCTGTGGGGAGTGCTCTGTATCGTCATCTTTGTATGGTTGGCCTTTGTCATTAAACTGTCAGTTTAAATACACTTTCTATCCTAACTACGTCATTTAGTCCTTCTCTGACACGTTCTAATTTTAATTCTCTGGTTAACCTACTTCTCCAGCCAGTGGTTCTTGATCCTGCCTGCACATTTGAGCCACACAGGGCTTTTAAATTTTCAAACATTCAGATCTCACCATAGAATCTCTAGGGGCGGGCTACAGACTTCGGTAAATTTTAAATCTCTCCAGGCAATTACATTGTGAACCCCAGCTTGAGAACCCTTAGACTAGATTTTATCTTGTTGGTTAATTGATCAGATTGTGTTCTGCAGGTCTTCTCCCAATACAATGCATATGCTTTGGGGGTGGGCATTTAGGATTTCTTTACTTGCCCCTGTAATTTGGTACGGGGGAGAATGTCTGGAAAAGCACACAGAAAAGAAATGTTTGTTAAATGAACAAATTAAGAAATGAAAGGCAGTTCAGTTTTAGCAGGTGTCTATGATTTTGTGATTTTACCATGGTTGAGATTCTCTTCTTCAGGTTTGCAGTTTTAGGAAAATAATTTTATCAAGCATCTCAAGGATACCTATACTCCCATATTAACTAGAATTATAATTATCATTACAACCATGTATCTTTTGATTAAATTAACAGTGATAAATTATCCCAGTACTCTGAACATGATGCAGAGTTTCATTTTTCTGGTTCTGAAGTATTTGAAAGACTAAAAAAATTCAGAAGGTTCTGAGATAAGCATGAAACCATAGCATAAACACTTTGATGATCATCTAATGATGATGTATTTATATACTTTCTCTTTTTAATTTTCCATAAATATTTATGGGGTAGGTTGTACTACAGCATTTAATTATTATTTTATTGGTCTGTTTATCCTACATATGCTATACTGTTACCCTATCACTCTGAGTGTATTTTGGGGGCAAGAGTATATGGAAAATAATGAATATTATTAGAACAGGCTGAGGACCTATAGGCAGCTTAAATCTATTCTTTCTTAATGGCAAGCAGTTAAATATATTACCACATTCACAACAGCAACAGTGAAAAACTTTTCTTCCACTGACAATTTTGAATATTTTGGAGAAGTTGTTTTTATCAGGTATCATACTTCTGGAATTCACATGCCAAGGGGCTTTTATTCAATTTGGGGTAAAAATAAGAACAGCATGCACTGAACAGTAGGAAGAAGGGCTTCTATCTCACCTAATAAAATCTTTTATCACGTCTACTTGCCTCAGGAATAAGATATAGAATGATGAACTTTTGAGAATATTTATGGTGCACTTCTCACTGTTATCATGAATTACTGCCTAAAGCAAAATTTGCAAAGTCAAATGCCTATAGGTGGTATGCAGGTAATAGGAATGCTTGAAATATGCCAAGTTGAAATACATTCTTCACTTACTGGGGGGAAAATGCACTCCTTAGCCTTTTGAAATATGTAGCCCTCCAGGTCGATTTTTATTCTTCCTAGTTGTAAAATAGATAAGAGTATAAGTAATAGTTTGCTTTCCTCTTAGATCTACTATGAGAGAATAAAAGTGGCAGGGTGATATGGACAGCCTCTTTCCCTTGACCTAAGTGCTGCCATGACAACAGGGTATGATACATAATGTAGCAAATTGGACTGTTGGTTTCTTATTCAAAAGCTCAAGAGTCACTCACATTCAGAAAAGTGCGGGTGTTTTAAGAAGGCCAAGTATTTTTGGTGTCAACACAAGTTGTAAGCCTGAATCTCTACATAGAAGAGCCCAATTTGTATGGAAGTAGCTAAGTCCGTTTTGTTTTTAGATATCCTACAGCGTGAATAAAGTAAAAGAGAGTGTCTGTCAACCAGATATAGCTTTTGAGCAATTATTTTGCAACCTCTATTTCAGAGATTTAAATTTTATGTAGAAAATCAACTACTTTTAAAGAAAAGTATTGTCATATTTTAGAGCTGTTCCATTTGAATAATCACTACAATTTAGAGGACATTTTTAGTTTTAATTCGGTAATCCCTTTGCCTTTCTTTAACATTTATTAAATGCATAAAATATGGGTAAAAATCTACTTAAAAATCCCGTAAAAATTGGATAGATCTTTGAATCAGACATGAAGAATTTACCACAAGAGTTTGTGCTACTGCTTCATGACTAAACCAATTTTAATGCTATAAGGATTTAATTAAAGACTTCAGTCAACGAAACCACATAAATTCATGTTTCATTAACTTAAGCAGCCACTTCTAAGGGGAATCCTGTCCATAATCTTTAAGCAGAAACTTGCCAGTAGCATTAACAGAAAATAAGAAGTATGCTTTTTATAATAACTAAAAATTAGTAATGATTTAGCAAGCCCTGCTCTGAATCTGACACTCAAAGCATTGCCCACAGAATCAGATGATAAGGGGTGCTGAGTTTTCAAAAGGAAGTGTCACTATGAGAAATTTTACTTTTGCAAGTAAAAGATGGGAAATACAAGGTTAAATTTGGGGAGACAATTTCATTAAAGCTTTTAAATATAATAGGTTTTACACACACACACACACACACACATACACACAAATACACACAGGCATACACACATACAGACAATTCAGCATTGGCCTTTCTGTAATTTCATTTTTGGTATTTGATTATAATATTACCAATTTTATTGAGAAATTCCAAGCTCTTTCCCTCTTAAGAATACTACCATTATCTCTGCCTATTTAGTTTTCTTGTTATTTAAAGAGATATCCTCAGAAAGGCAAATAATCTCTTCACGAAATCTACATAATCCCGACATGTTGAAAAAATCTAAATTCAAAGGGAAAAGTTTAAAAGCATATTATTCATGGTTTAAGTTCTTCCCTAATTACAGACAAGGGACAGCCACAGTTTGGAGTTAAGATTTTTCATGAACTCTTTTCAAATTTTCATGGCATCACTGCTCAAAATCTCTCCTGCTCTCATTAGAATGGAATGTGTGTTTTCTACCAAGGAATCACCTGTAGCCACACAACTCTTCCAGCTGTGGTTAAACTATATCACTCAGGTTTTAGATACAATCTAAGGAGAGAGGGTAACATAAATATCCTTTTTTGGGTCAGAGATTTTCCATTCAGGTCACTTTGTCTGGGACAGAACAAATAATGCTCAGCTTCAAGAAGCAGATACACTAAGGATTTTTCTCTTGGACAAACAATAGCCACCAAACCGCAGGATGTGCATTTGAGTCTGTGTGGGAAGGAGAGAATGCTAAAGGAAAGCAATAGGGATTTAGTTCTTTCAGCTTTAGATGCTTTCCTAACCCCCAAAACTTTCTCCTGCTCACTTTAAGTTTGTATGTAGATAGAAACCATTATATGTTAGGCAATTTCTTAAGAGTTATTTTCATTACTAGAAATGACTATAAGCTTCGATGTAGTTTCTTTAATCAGTATTCATCCTTTGTGCATCCTACCATTTGACTTGGGTATAACATTAAACAGATAAAATATAAAAGGTTAGACTAAGTAAAGCTCTTTTTAAAAAAATTAATACTGTAACATTTAAGTTAATGTTTATGACCCTCCTCGAAATATAAGAAGTTTCCATTGCTAAAGATTAACTATTTTA
Source organism: Lepilemur ruficaudatus (assembly GCA_963574885.1). Classification (NCBI taxonomy): domain Eukaryota; kingdom Metazoa; phylum Chordata; class Mammalia; order Primates; family Lepilemuridae; genus Lepilemur; species Lepilemur ruficaudatus. The sequence goes on from CAUYRT010057235.1 coordinate 12,976, forward strand.
ACTTACAACATATTTTTAGATATTGATTTTGAAAGTGGAACAGTGAAGATTATTTGAGAAAACAAGGTAAACATGAAAAGTATCTTCCATGATTAATATAATCATGCTACTAGCACTTTGGTTAATTTCCATCATATTCATATATAATATATAATGCTGGAAGCAGGTGATCTTATATTTAGCTCCTATATTTTTAAGTTTTTTGTTATAACATTAATAACTAGAATAAGGGCCAAAATTCATGCTAAACCATGCCTTGTCATAATTTTTGAATAACTATGTTTAACTTTTTCTTTTATTGATAAATAATCAGCTCAATTCTTTGGTGTTTTGTTGTAAAATTTATTTTCAATTTCCTAAGTTATTGAACTAATTTTTTTATGCAATGATGACAGTCCTTTAAAAATATTCTTTTCTTTATAATCTCTGACTATGAGTGTAAGAATCAACCTAAAACAGCCAGTTTTTCATGCAATGCCTATAAATATTCAGCAGGGAGAAATAGATATTTGATGAAAACCCTGATGGAAAAGACTGTAGAAAAGCCTAGTTATTGCAATTGCTTAAAGATAATGAGGTTATTTTTCATTCCTCACTTTTCTCTAGTACAGAAGGTATAAATTGTAAAAGAAAGATCGCGAGAATAGTCATAGGTCATTACCCATACCTGGAAAAATATTATTAGATTTCTGAAATATGCTTAGTAATGAGTTAAAAATATTTGTAAAGATAGCAAATAATTACATGAATGCATTTTTATATACTGTATGCAACTATAGTCAAATCTACATATTGTTTTAACTTTCCAATCAATTATTTTTCTCATTTACCAAAAGCTGTTATGTTACACTAACAATACATTTGTATGAAGGCAAATTTATGAACTGCCTTAACAATTAATTAGTAAGAGAGATTAAAGAAACAAGAATCAAAGGTTTTTAAAGCAGATATTTTTATAGTCTAATCCTAATTTTTTATCCTGTATATAGTGTATTGCTTTAAAGAAATCTTATGTCCTAAAGGTCACAAAAAATAATTAAGTAGATCCTTTTTATCCTTAGTTCCATGACAAGGATATCATGTTAATTTTACCAGACTGGACTTTGCCACTTTTAATCATAATAATAGTAATAATAAACGATTATGTACCCATAGTAATTAAACATTTTTTAAAAATTGAGCACTTGCAGTATGTCAGCATTGTGCTAAATTATATGTTATTATACTTTATCTTCACCATGACGAGGGCGGGGTGAGAAGACTTAGGCTTACAAGTCATTTAACTTTTGTTCATACGGCTAGTGGGAAACAAAACTGATCAACACTATATCAAATATAATGATGACAAAAACTATGCTAATGAATATCTCTCAAAATTTTCAACATAAAATTCATATGTTGAGTTCTAATTTTTAGTTCAAAGCTTCCTTTTTTTTAAAATAAATTTTACCTCCATTCTTCTCTAAGTTGGGAAAATTGGTACATTCTAACTTGGGGTTACATTTGTATCTTCCACTTTCCTGAGTGACCTGCATGTTGCCAGAACGACAGACATGAAGCAATGACTATGCTAATTCAGGATGCATATATAAGAAAAAAAATAAAACTTTAATGTTTAAGTTACTAAGATTTTGTAATTCTGTGTTGCTTAAACACAATTTAACCTATTCTGACTGATACAATATGTAAAATTAGGTGTCATATTCTCTGAGTTACGGTTTCATCTACTTTTTGATCTTCTGATACATATCCTGGTTCTACTTAAAAGACAGCAAACAATAATACAGAGCCTCCTTAACCTATGATGGTTTGACTTATGTTTTTTGACTTTACAATGGTGTGAAAGTGATATGCATTCAGTAGAAATCAAATATCAGTATTCAATAAATTACAGAGATATTTAACACTTTATTATAAAATAGGATTTGTGTTAGCTGTAGTCTAATGTAAGTGTTCTGAGCACGTTTAGGTAGGTTAGGCTAAGTTACGTTTACTTAATTAGGTGTACTAAATGAAATTTTTATTTGCAATATTTTAATTTCTGATGAATTGTCAAAATGGAACCCCATTGTTAGTTGAGGAGCTTGTGTTCACCATTCTGTGAAGTACTGGAAGTTGAATGTCTTCTTTTTGTTTATTCAGAATGGCCTTTTATCTTATCTTTTCATATCTCCAATAGTAAAGTCCTGCTTATCTTTCAAAACAAAGATTATACTACCTTTTAAACAAAGTCTTATTCTAATTTCTCTGAAGAAAATTATTTTCAAGCATACCACTGTTTGGTAATTATATTACAGTTTTCATTTTTTTCAAATTCTGCTTTCTTCATAATCTTATAAAACACATCTCTGATACAAGAAATATACTATTGGTGATCAGGAACCATATAAGAATTCAGCATCAGACTTTGCACTAATAGGTACAATAAAGGCTTATTGAGTTGCATGATCTTCAACTTTAACCTATTTGTAAGCTTCTAAGAGGTAGGTAAAATAATTTTCTAAGTGAGTTAAAATTCTTCTTTATTTTATATAAAAAATCTGCATTTGCTAAACACATTTACATTATCATATTGTAGACATATAAATTGTAGCACATATATATATATATAAATTGTTTTTATAAACCCCAAATCATTTAGGTGCTGAGATAATGCCTGCATGTATGCAAGGCAACAGTCAGAAACTCTGACGCTTAAAGAGGTTAAGCAGTTCAAGACGGGCGAGGCATTGTGCAAACTAGAGAGAATATGCTTCTTTAATAGAGGTGATCATTACTGAGTCCTCACAATTGCATAATGAGAGAACTTTGGGTTGGTAGTATGAAACTTTTCAAGTGATCTATCAATGCTAAACATAGGATATTTATGCACAGCATATTTATTTAAAAATCAAGGCAAAACAACAAAAATTCTAGGTTTCAACTTTAGGTATGTAGCCTATGTATATTTGTATGAGATCATCAATTATATATTTCATTAAAAATTAATTATCATAGCCAAAACTGCCACAAATATTGATCCAAAAGCAATTGATTTTGCAACTAGAGTGAACACTATGAAACTTTTTTCTATAAACAAATTCTGTTATTCTCATGATTTTGTCTTTAATTAATACAACATCACATAGAATTTTATTTAGTTTTTAAAATATGTAATTTTCAAAAACAAATAGAAAGAGTCTATCACTTTTATCCATATTATATAATTATTTTTGTTTTACTCTTTGGCAACTGCAGATGCTCTGAAGCATCCATGTTTAAAACTGCTAACAATTTTATCCTATTTACACTGTTTCTGTGAACTCCTAGTTTCCCCTATCCTATCTAGTTTCATTTTCTGAAAAGAAAAGGGTAAGTCAATTTCTTTGACTTTTTTCAAAATCTTAATTTGTTCCAAAGTAAAAACAAAGATGGATAGAGAGCTATCTTTTGAGAAATGATGCTAGTTCCTAGCATGCAAAATGAAATGCTGTGAGTTTAACATTAATATACCTAGCAAAGAAAAGGGGATTTATTTATACCTTTCTTTTTCTCTAAAGATAATTTTCTGAACTCGCTCTCAATTGATGTTCTGAGATTTCTCAGAAATTCATATTTAATCTCAGGATACAATTGTATCATGAAAAAATTATTATTTTCAACCAGATTTTGTTTGCAATACAAATTATAGCATTAGGGAATTTTTAAAAAGTTGTCTTAGTGAAGAAGACTTCATAGTTAATACATAGCAGATATTGTGACTCAATTTTTCTTTTACTTTTTAGCTGAGAACCTGTATTTCAATGCTGCCTCAACCCGTTTTTCCAAAGCACCCATGTAATGTCCACAATTAACTGGTCAATGGGACTTTTTTTCTAGGATGGAAAAACAGTTTATGCATCACTGTTTCCCCTTAGGTGTTAGATCTTGCTCTACCACACAGCCTAATAGGTCATGACTTTAATATTCAATTAATGCATTTGTTTGAGCACATTTTCTTTAACGAACTTTAAGATATTAAAACAAATATGTTCATAAGAGGTACTGGTATGTAGTTTTCTTTTGTTGTTGTTCTGTCCTTGTTTTGGTGTCAAGGTGGCACCAGCTTTGTGGAATGCGTTAGGGAGGATTCCCACCTTCTTGACTATATAGAATGATTTCTGTAGGATAGGTAGCAGTTGTTCTTTGTAGGTCTCATAGAATTCGACTGTGAATTCATCTGGTCTCAGGCTTTATTTTTTTGTTGGGAGAATTTTTATTACTGCTTCAATCTTGCTGCACATTATTGATCTGTTCAGGATTTCTATCACTTCCTGATTCAGGCTTCAGAGGTTGTGTGTTTCCAGGAATTTATCCATTCCTGGATAAATTCATTTTCTGCTCCCATGATCTTTCAGAGGGATGTCGAAGTCCCTGGCAATTAAGATGCTACTGAATATCCTTTAAGAACATAGATGCAAAAACTTTCAAGAAAATACTAGCAAGTTAAATTTAAGAACACATCAAAAATATAATTCACCATGATCAAGTGAGTTTCATCTCAGGGATGCAAGGATGGTTCAACATGTGTAAATCAATAAATGTGATTCATCATACAAACAGAAACAAAAACAAAGACCATATAATCATCTCAATAGATGCCAAAAAAACATTTGATAAAATCCTGTGCATGTTCATCATAGGTTTCTAGGTTTTCTAGTTTGTGTGCAAACAGGTGTTTGTAGTATTCATGGATGATATTTGTATTTCTGTGGTATCAGTTGTAACGTCTCCTTTTTTCATTTCTGAGTGAGTTAATTTGAGTCCTTTCTTTTCTATTTCTGCTGAAACTGGCTAGCAGTCTATCGATTTTGCTCATCTTTCCAAAGAACTAACTTTGTGTTTCATTGATCCTTTGCATTTTTTTGTTTTGTTTTGTTTTGTTCTCTTTCATTTAGTTTTGCTCTAGCTTTCTTTCTTTTCTTCTGCTGGCTTTGGGTTTGGTTTGTTCTTCTTTTCCTAGCTCCTTGAGATTCAACATCAGGATGATAATTTGTGATATTTGTGTCTTTTTGATATAAGTATTTAAAGCTATGAATTTTCCCTTTCACTATTTTTTCTGTATCTGATAGATTGTGAATGATTACGTGTGCTTTTTTTTTCATCGTGAGGAATCTTTTGCTTTCCATTTTAATTTCATCATTGACCCAGTGATCGTTCCACAGCAGGCTGTTTAATTTACAAGATTTTGTGTGGACTTGAGTGTTTCCCTTGCAATTATTTTCTAGGTTTATTCCACTTTGATCTGAGAAGATACATAACATGATTTCAATTTTTTTTTTTTTAATTTGCGAAGACTAGTTTTATGGCCTAAAATAGAATTAAACTTGTAAAATGTTCCACGTACTGATGAGAAAAATATACATTCAATAGTTTGTAGGTAGAATGTTCTGTAAATATCTGTTAGGTCCATTTGCTCTAGAGTCCCATTTAAGTCTACTGTTTGTTTATTCATTTCTGCTCTGATGATCTGTCAGTGGGACGTGCACATATGTATAACATTTGGCAGCTTTTAAAAATTTGTGTTATGCTCTGATTTTTTAAATTCTTTCTAGAAATATTCACTTTACTTTCTCATTTTTATTTTTATTGAAGATTCTTATGTTTTATAAACTTTAGTTTCTATAAAATCTGTTCCTCTATTATGATTATTTTTTATTAAACTTCAATCATATACACTTTGAGGTCACATATTCTCTGCAGTTGGGTAGAGAACAGAAGAGTAAGACAAGATTTTGTTAAAAGTATTAAAAACATAGAAAATAGTAAAATAAATAAATAAAAGTTACCTCAAAACACATCATACAAAGATAACTACCATCATCATTTCATGGTAGAAGCAAGCTGTCACCTCCTATGTGGTCTGGGGATATATACATATATATATAACTATATATATAGTTGTTATCTTATTGTGAGTATAGATACATTGGTTTGGGAGTTTCTTTTGGTTTTCTTTAAAATCATATCTATAATGCCTCATGCAAGAGTTCACATTATGATTTCTTAAAAGTAGAGAAGAACTTCAAAGCAATTGTAAAGCAATGTGAAAACAGACTACATTTGTATCAATATATTTTCCCTAATGCAAGTTTTCTTTTTAGCAACCCAGTTGGAGTCTTCTAAAATATTCAACTTATTTGTCACAGAAACATTATTTTTTACAGTAATATTTGTGTACTGCAAATCCTAACACATCAAATCCTTGGCTAACTAGAGTGTAGCATACTATTTTAGACTATTCAGAATGAATTTTTAAAATATATTTTACAATAAAATTAAGACTATTGACTAATTAGTTGATTGAACTAGATGGAGGGAAGTGAAGAGAGGATTTATGGAATATTATTCATATCATTTTACCTTGCTCTTACTGAAGTACATACTTACTGGCTTAATTAAGATTCTTTTTTATAGTATTTTGTAATTGTTTTTAATCTCAGTGATATAACATATATTTTTTTCTCCGTCATGAAGTATGTTTCTGTAAGGGCAATTTAGCCTTGATTTGCCTTTACCATAGTTAATTTAAACTATTTTGGGGGTCCTTTCAAATAATTTCTTATTGAGAATATCTCTGTTATATTTTTAAAAATATTACATAGTAATACTTCTGAGTTATTTCTCCTGGAGTTATTTCTGCTTTCTTATGCAATTTAGCATTTGTCTTTAATTAAAAAGAAATTGATGAGTTTTCAAGCTTTTTTTATTAGGCTATTGAAATTCATAGATTGAAATTTTAGTTATGTAATTTTTCTATTACTTAGATTCTTTATTTCTATGTAAATTTTTATAACCATTTCTTCTTTTTTCTTTTAATTTCTACTTATATCTATTTTAACACATTGACTGCCACACTAGGAAAACAAATTTTTTCCTTGGGGCCATGTGTCTTATTATGAAAATAGAATAAACACTTTGAAAACAAAACAATCCTTTATAATTTAATGACAAATTTGTTATTTTTTATTGTTTTCTATGTTAGTTATATGAAATTAAATTGTCAATGTTAATTGTAACAATAAGAACATTGAAAAGTAAGATTTTCACAAACAAACTGCAGGGTTTTGCCCAGAAGGCCATAACATGTATGCTACAACATGGCAGCGTGAGTTGCCTGTGCACCATGTGGCTCCCAGGGTAAAGAGATGTGTGAGTTAGATATGTTTCACAAGGCCCTGGGCTCAAAACTAGCATAAGTTAAATACAACACACATGGCAGTTAATGTGTTAAAGTCGCCAGATCTATCAAATAAAAATGTAGAGTCCCTAATTCAATTTAAATTGCAGATGAACAATTAACAATCAATATTTAAGATATGTTTATTCTAAAATAAAAATTATCTAAAATTCAAATTGAACTAGAAATCTAGGATTTTATCTGGCAATACTATTCTATCTTTTTAGTTAAACATTTTATTAGTACATTTCCAACAGTTATTGCCTATCAATGAAATTTTATAATCTGAACTTGCCTCCCACAAAGCTTTGGAAATAGTTTTGATTGATTATTAACATTGTTTTTATTTAAGCCTGTTTTTATTTTACCCTTTGAGTGCATTTTTTACTCAGTTATGTAGAATTTTGAATGTGTATATGTATGTACTAGAACATTTTGAGCTCTACCAAAATTATTCATTTTTTGTTGTTTCATCTGACAGTATATTATGCACAAGTCTATATGGAAATTGAGTGACTGCTATTGAATTTAAAATAAGTTTTAAAATTTTAGACATGCTATATTAAAGTTTCTAAAATCTGTTTTTAAATTTTACAACTTGCTTATTCATAATTTTAGAGAATTTGAAATTTAAACATTTTGATGATTTAAATGTTATTTTTTTTCTGTGAATCATTTGAAAAGAAAGTACTCAAAATTAGCATACTATCAAAATTTATAACGTACTTTCATGTATATTATGAGTATATATTTATTTGTTACTGAATTTATTACAATATGTGAATAAACTTAAGTTAAACGTAGGTGTGATATTACTTTGAATTTTCTCTATAAATTCCAAATTTTAAACATAAGTTTCTAAGATTCATTCTGGCTTCACTCTGTTACTTATGATAACTTTTTGTAAATGACAAATAAAATATGATTAGCTGCCATGAGAGGGCTAATTCCAATAGCTTATTGGAATGCTTTTCAGTTGTAATTAAGCATTAAAACACCTTAGGGGTACAAATACTATCAAATAATTATTCCTCTGGAAATAATAAGATATGAAATGTGTTCAAATTCCAGATGGTTATAACAAATAATGGGACGTTAACCCAAAAGAAGCTCCTTCTAATGGCTTTTTAAAAAGGAAAACATCTATCTTCTACATCTAAAATGATTGCATTTTAGAACATTTATTATGATATACTCACCCCTCTTGGATTTCTAAAAACTTTGCTCATCTCTTGTGACTTATAACACTTGGCTTCATTTCTCCAATAACTTGTAGTAATCATACAGTATTCATTGCCTAGATTGCATTGTTTATTAGTATCCTGGTAACTGAAGTATATCATTAAAAAGGATATTTTTTTAAATGAAACACCTGCATATCTTTTAGATGGTTGTCTTAAATTTGCCCAAATATATGGAATATACAATTAAGGGGCTTATAATTTTTTGATAGTTTTTAGCCATTTTAACTAGGAAAAAACTGAAAATCCTACTGTTGCTTTGAAGTACCACATCATTATGACAAATTAACTTGTATAGTTAATGATCACTCTCTGGCATTATTGATAAAAAGATATCTTACCTTGTGAAATATTTTAATAAAGGAGTGGTTTTATTACACAAGTTCAGATGTGATCATTGAGTTTTTAGAGTTCTGTAGATGATAAAAAATTTTAATTCAGTACCTATCATGAATAATATTCAAGCAATTTTTGAACTTCATAATCTAGATGTAAAATAAATTTAATGTTCAATTGCAATGGAGAGGAGAAAAAAGTCACCAGAACAACTTTTAAAGCCATTTTTCTAACTTATTGTAAATACTAGGGTAATAGTGACAGTACGTTTTATTTAATGAATTAGTGTTCTACTGTTAAGAACACTGAGCTGAATGAATAATTTTTAACAATGTTTTATATATCTAAAAATTGTTTTATGACAATGTAAACCAGGAAGTTCTGGCGTTTAAGACAGGAGAATTTCTAGTCACTGGAAGGATAACACACAGCAAGTCAGGCAGGCCCACACATTTTGGCTAAACATTCAAAAGAGGTAGGCTTTTTTATAAAGCCTTGACTATAAGAATACCTAACATTAAAATTTTGGACTTAGGGAAATTGAGGTAGATGTCTTATTTTTTGCACATTTAAAAAGCATTTAATATTTAAAGGTATACAAAAGGACTGGAAGGAAGTAGAACAATATATACACGTGATCATTTTCCTACTTCGAATTACTACTTCTTATTTTTAAAACACATACTTTTACAAGAGAAGTTGGAGTGTGTGTGTGTGTGTCTGTCAGTGTGTGTGTTAGAGCAATTTTTAAAAGATAAAAGAAATTTTATTTACTTTTTTTTCTATCTGAAATTACCTAGAAGGTTCTTATTGGGCCAAGCATTTAGGGGACCAGATATTTAGTTTTGAACTAGTTATCTTGCATTCTCACCATTAATATCCTTTAGACTAGAATACAGAATGTCACGCTCAGCATTCCAAAGACTATCAAAAGGTCCAGAAATCTCTTGAGACTATTTTATTAACCCATTTAATTAAAGACTTATAAATTATAAACCTGAGGTATTTGTTGTTACTCCATTCACTTAATTCTGTCTAGCAAATGACCCGAATTTAATGGCTTAAAACAAAATATATTATCTTTCATGGCTCAGTGTTTTGACTGAGTTGGGTTATTCCCAGTTGGGGTCTCCTATGAGTGAACTGTCATAGCAAATGGCCTTCTAACCTAGTTGGCACTTATTTTTTGATTGTTGACTAGGAACTAAGCTAGGTTTAAAGACCAGAGTGTCTGTACGTGAACTCAGCACATGAGAGTAAGCTATTATATTGTACTGTGGACTATTGTACAGCAATGAATTAGATAACCTAGATCAAATAGGCAAAATCCTAGGCACACAAACCTACTGATACTAAATCATACAGAGATAGAAAATTTGAATAGACCTATAACTGGTAAGATGACTGAATCAGTAATCCAAAATCTCCCGACAAAGAAAAACTCTAGACTCGACAGCTTCACTGGTAAACTCTATCAAATATTTAAATAAAAATTAACACCAATCCTTCTCAAACTTTTCTAAAATATTAAAGAGGAGGAAAGACTCCCTAACTCATTCTATGAGTCCAGAGTTACCTTGATAGAAAAGCCAGACAAAAACACCACAGGAAAAGAAAACCAGAGACCAACATCTTTTGTAAACATTAATATAAAAATCCCCAAGAAAATATTAACAAACCAAATTCAGCAGCATATTAAAAGTATTATACACATGGGCAAGTGGAATTTATTCCTGGAATAAACCATCTTGGAATCAAAGGATGGTTTGACATATAAAAACTGATCATTGTAACACATCACATTAACAGGATGAAGGAATAAAACCTTCAATTGATGAAGAAAAATTATTTAACAAAATTCAAACAAGACGCTTTCATGATAAAAAACATTCAACTAACTAGAAATAGAAGGAAAAGCCTCAACAAAGTAAAATCCACATGTAAAAAACATGCAGCAAACATTATACTCGATGGTAAAAAAAATGAATGTTTTTCCTCTATGATCAGGAACAAGGCAAGGATGTCTGCTTTCACCATTTCTAGTCAACATAGTCCTGAAAATTCTAGTCAGGGTGATTATACAGAAAACCGAGAAATTAAAAAAATATAATAAAAGAAATAAAATTCATATGAATTTGAAAGGAAGGCATAAAATAATCTCTGTTCACAGATGATGTAATCTTTTATGTAGAAAGTTTTAAACACACACACACACACACACACACACACACAAACTCTTAGAACTAACAAACTCAGCAAAGTAGCAGGATATAAATTCAACAAATAAAAATCAGTTGCATTTTATAATCTAAAAATTGGCATTCCAAAAAAGAAATTTAGGAAACAATTCCCTTCATAATAGTAAAAAAAATATATACTTAGGAATTAATTTAACCAAAAAGGGGAAAGACTACTATAATGAAAACTACAAAATATATCCAAAAGAGATTAAGGGAAACATAGGTAAATGGAAAGGCATCTCATGTTCATGGATTAGAAGGTTTAATATTGTTAGAATGCCAGTATTAACCAAAGTGATCTACAGATTCAATCCATTTCTACCAACATCCCAATGTCATTTTTTTTAGAAATAGAAAACACAATCCTAAAACTCATATATAGTCCTATAATATACCTATAATTGCCAAAATAATGTTGAAAAAGGAAAACAAATCTGAAGGATTCAAACTTTCTGATTTTAAAACTTTCTGCAAAACTACTGTAATCAAAATAGTGTAATACTGGCATAAAGACAGACATATAGCACAATGGAATAGAATAGAGAGTTCAAGTACAAACACTTTCATTAATAGTCTAATGATTTTCAAAAAAATTTGCCAAGATTATTCTATTGGGAAAAATATCTTTTCAATTAGTAGTGCTGAAAAAAACTCAATATCCATATGTAAAAGAATGAAGTTAGACATTTACCTGACACCTTACACAAAAGTGAATTCAAAAGGGATGCATGACATAAATGTAAGACATAAAACTATAAAACTCTTAGAAGAAAACAGGACACAACCTTCATGGCATTGGATTTGGCAATGATTTCTTGATCATGACACCAAAGACACGGGCAACAAAAGAAAAAATTGACAAACTGGGACTTCATGAAGTTTTTTAAACAATCGTGAATCAGAAGACACTATCAACAGAGTAAAAAGGTAACCCGCAGAAACCATTGCCACAGAAATTATTTGCAAATCATATATCTGAAAAGAGATTAATATCCAGAATATATAGAAAGCTCATAAAACTCAAAGACAAAAAAATTCCAACAACTTAATTGACAAAAGCGAAAAGGACTTGAATAAATTTTTCCCCAGGTATATAAATGGCCAATAAGCACATGATCAAAAACATTAATCATTTAGGATATGTAAATAAAAGCTACATGAAATGCTACCTCACTGCCATTACAGTGCCTACTATTAAATACCAAAACAAAAACAAAAAGCAGACATAACACGTGTTGGTAAGAATGTGGAGAATTAGAACCCTTGTGCAATGAAATATTAGTCTTGAAAATGAAGGAAATTCTGACAAATGCTACAACATGGATGAACCTTGAGGACATTTTGAAAAGTAAAATAAATCAGTCATAAAAGGATACATGCTACATAGTGCCACTTAGATGAGGCATTTAGAGTAGTCAAAGTAACCGAGACAGAGAGTAGAATGGTGGTTGCCAGAAGCTAAAGGGAAGGAAAGTCGGAAGTTATTGCTTGATGAGTACAGAGTTTCAATTTTACAAGGTCAAGAGTTCTGTGGATAGATGGTACAGGTGGTTGACAACAATATGAATGTACTTAATGCCACCGAACTGTACAATTAAAAATGGTTAAGATAGCAAATTTTATGTTATTAGTATTTTACAACAATAAAAATTTGGTTAAAAAGTGAAAAAAAAGACATCTAATATTTTCTATTTAGGTAAATATTTTTTTTCATCTTCCCAGGTTCCCTTTAATGTCATTGAAAAGCTATATGCTCAATAAATAGTTTGAGTAAATAAAAATGTACCAATGACTTTATATATATATATATATGTATTTTTTTATTTCAAGTTATTAAGGGGGTATAAATGTTTTAGGTTACATGGTTCATTTTTGTAATGCTTCAGTCCTGGCTATAAGTGTGCCTGTCACCCAAATAGTGATCATAGTACTCATATGGTTTGTTTAATCCCCTCCCATCCTCCCCCTCTGCCTGGTTGCTTTCCACTGAGTTTTACTTCCCTTTGTGTACATGTGTACTCATTGGTTAGTTCCAATTTAATAGCAAGTACATGTGGTGTTTGTTTTTCCATTCTTATAATACCTCACTTAGGATAATGGTCTCCAGTTACATACAGATTGTTGCAAAGGTATTATCTAATTTTTTTATGGCTGAGTAGTATTCCATGGTATACAAATGACCATTTAAATCAATTCAGTGTATACCTCTGGTTCTTTCGTCTTATTTTTATGCACTTTACTAAAAAGAGCTTCATGTTCTTTCTCCTAAAGAATACCAGACATTAATGAACCTGTGACAAATAAACTTGGATATGTGCACATTGAGGCTATTATTTCAGTTATGCTTCAGTGTTAGAACTAGGCATCTGCCAGGTCCAGATGGGCTACAGTGAGTACAATGCAATGAGGATCAACAAAGCAAGATGCATACTTCTGTTCCAATGAGGTTTTTGTTGACTTTACTGATTTGGACCAACCGGAATTTTGTGAATTTTTACTTTTCTACTCTTATTTTACTCCTGGAGCCATTTTATTTGATTATTTTATCTTTCATTAATTCCTAATTATAAGAGGTACAAACCAGTTTATGTGACACATGACTTCATATAAATGCTTCTTTGGGAAATATCAATGGTTTGAGGTTTCTTTTTTAGATTCTTCTGTTTTGCTTGTGGGCTACTTTGTACTCCCAAAATAACTGATAAGGCTTAACTCCCTTTGTCTTTAAGCCTCAGGTTATCTCTAGGATGATTTCTAAATCTAGCTAATAAAGTGTCACAGATTCATTTGGTTTCCTCACAAACTTGCCCTTTATCTTCTCATGGGAATTATTAATTTCTTTCTACTTCAAGTGATAATAATACAGTCAGTTAAATATGTGTATAAATATACTTTACAAAATTCCAGGGACTATAAAAATGTAAATTATTGTTTTTAATACTGTCATACACATACACATGAAGCTGGGATCACTATACCTTTGTTAAACATTGATTTGTTTCCCATTATTTTATTTTATTCTTTAGTTTACTATTCCCCTCTTGGTTCAATTTTTCCCTCGAACAATTAAAATAATTTTGGTCATGTTATTTCCTTATTTATAGCCTTCCAGTGGGTTTTTATAGTTTTAGAATGAGAATCAATTTAATTAGCATGGTCTACAAGGCCTTGAAGGAGCTTTGTCTACCCTGATCTGCCTCGTTTAGCTCTTCTTTTGCCACCTTCTTTTCCACTATTCTAACTGTGGCCTCAGCAGCCTTTTGTATTTGGAAAAAAAGAAATCAATCCCCTGCTAGTTGAAGATTTCAGGAAGTCTATTCTTTTTACCTGAAATTGTTTTTCCTCCCCTAAGGCCTTAGGTTAATTACCTCCTAATAAACCTTTAAGCACTTTTAAATTATAAATTGGTTTTTGTAATTACCTAGCTCAAAATTGTTCAATAGTAGTTTTCAAAATGTGCTTCCTGCACTAGCAGCATCAGAATCACTTGGGAACTTTTCAGAAATACAAATTCTTAGGCCCTACCCCAGAACTGCTGAATCAAAAAGTCTGAGTTTGAGGCCCAGCAATGTGTTTTATTTATGTTTTTTTTAATTTCAATAGATTTACAGGGTAAAAGTGGTTTTTGATATGTGGATGAATTGTACAGTGGTGAAGTCAGGGCTTTTTGTGTATCCATCACCCAAATAGTGTGTATGTTGTACCGGATAGATTGTTTTTGATCCCTCCCCCCACCTCCTACCCACTCTGTTTTGAGTCTCCAAAGTCCAACATAGTGCTCTGTATAAACATTTATACGCATTGTTTCATGCCTACTTATAAGTAAGTACATGGAGTATTTGTTTTTCTGTTCCTGAGATACTTCACTTTGGATAATAGCCTCTAGCTTGATCCAAGTTGCAGCAAAAAACATTATTGTGTTCTTCTATACAGCTGAGTAGTATTCCACAGTATATATCTTTAAGCACTCATCAGCTGATCAGCACTTAGTTTGATTCCACATCTTTGCAATTGTGAATTGTGTTGCAATAAACACATGAGTGCTTTTGTAGATACCCAGGGGTAATATTGCTGGATTGAATGGTAAGTCTATTTTTAGTTCTTTGAGGAATCCCCATACTGTTTTCCATAGAGATTTTAGTAAGTTACATTCCCACCAAAAGTGCGTAAGCATTAACTTTCACTAGATCTGTGCCAACATCTATTGTTTTTTGGCTTTTTAATAATGGTCATTCTGTCAGAGCTAAGTTGGTGTCTCATTGTGGTTTTATAATAATGTTCATTTCTCTCAGGATTAGCAATGTTTAGAAATTTATTATATGTTTATTGGCCATTTCTATATCTACTTTTGAAAAAAATCCTATTCATGTTTTTGCCCACTTTTTAATGGGATTATTTGTTGTTTTCTTGCTGATTTGTTTGAGTTCCTTGTAGATACTGTATATTAGTTCTTTGTTTGATGTATACTTTGCAAATATTTTCTTTCATTCTGTAGGTTGTCTATTTTCTCTTTTTAATTATTTGCCTTGCTGTGCCAAAATCTTTTTGTTTAATCAAGTTCTCTTTATTTATTTTTGTTTTTGTTGTATTTGCTTTTGGGGTTTTAGTCATTCTTTGCTTAAACCATGGTCTTGAAATTTTCTTCTAGAATTTCTCTGGTGTCAGGTCTTATTCTTAAGTTTTTAATCCATCTTGAGTTAATTTTTGTGTATAGTGAGAGATAGGGGTCCAGTTGCAGTCTTCTGCATATGGCTATCCAATTTTCCTAGCACCATTTATTCAATAGGTCATCCTTTCCCCCGTGTATGTTTCTGTCTGCTTTGTCAAAGATCCATTAGAGGTGTTTTGTTTTATTATGTTTCTAGGTTCTCTATTCTGTTCCATTGATCCATGTGACTGCCTTTATTCTAGTACCATGCTGTCTTGGTTACTATGGCTTTGTAATATAATTTGAAGTCAAGTAATATGATGCCTCTAGGTTTTTTTTTTTCCTTTTTGTTTAGAATTGCTTTGGCTATTTGGACTCTTTTTTTATTCCCTATGAAATTTATAATTATTTTTTTCAAAATCTGTGAAAAATGATGTTGGTGTTTTGATGGGAATTACACTGAATCTGAAAATCACTTTGGGCAGTATGGTCATTTTAACAATGTTGATTCTTCCAATCCATGAGCATGATGTGTTTTCCCATTTGCTGGTGTCATGTATTATGTCTTTCATCAGTGTTTCGTAGTTCTTCTAGTAGAGACCTTTGACTTACTTGGTTCAGTATATTCCTCGGTATTGTTTATATACATATATATGTAATTTTTGTACCTATTGTAAATGTGATTCAGTTCTTGGTTGGATTCTTGGCTTTGCTGTTGTTAGTGTATACAAATGCTACTGATTACTGAGATTTGGGCATGTTAATTTTGAAATTGAGAATTTACTGAATTTATTTATGAATTTTAGGAGACTTTTGGCACAGTATTTAGGGTTTTCTAGGTATAAGATTATATCATCAACAAACAAGAATAGTTTGATCTCCTATTTTCCTATTTGTATGCCCTTTATTTCTTTCTTTTTCCTCATTGTTCTGTCTGGGATTTCCAATATTGTGTTGAATAGAAGTTGTGACAGTGGGCTCCCTTGTCTTATTCCAATTCTTAGGGGAATGCTGTCAACTTTCTCCCATTCAGTATGATGTTGCCTGTGGGTATGTCATATATGGCTTTTATTATTTTGAGATATATCCTATCTATGTGTAATTTGTTATAAATTTTTGTCATGAAGGGTGCTGGATTTTACCAATTGATTTTTCTGCACCTATTGAGATGATCATATGGTTTTTGTTTTTAATTTTGTTGATGTGGTGAATCATTTATTGGTTTGCATATGTTGAAACATGCTTGCATTCCTGGAGTGAATCCATTTGGTCATGATGAATAATATTTTTAATATGTTGTTGAATTTGGTTTGCTAGTATTGTATTTTTTTAAAGATTTTTGCATCTATGTTTATGAAATATAGTGGTCTGTAGTTTTCTTTCTTTCCTTTTTGTTTGTTTTTGATGTATCCTTTCCTGGCTTTAGTATCAGTGTGATAATGGTTTTGTAGAATTAGTTACAGTGTATTCTCCCCTTCTTGATATTATGGAACACTTTCAGAAGTTTATATACCTCTTTGTACCAGTTATTCTTTGTAGGTTTGGTTGAATTCAGCTGTAAATCCAACTGGTACTTGGCTTTTTATTGCTGGGATTCTTTTATTACTGATTCAATCTCATCACTCATTATTAGTCTGTTCCGAATTTCTGTTTCTTCCTGATTCAAGCTTGGGTCTTCGTGTGTTTCCAAAAATTTATCCATTTCCTCTAGATTTTGTAGTTTGTGTGCATAAAGGTGTTCATAGTCAAAAATGTCTTTTATGTTTCTGTAGTATAAGTTGTAATGTCTCCTTTTTCATTTCTGATTGGGTGTATTTGAGTCCTCTCTCTTTTCTTGGCTTATTCAATTAATGGTCTATTGATATCATTTATCTTTTCAAAGAAGCAATTTTTTATTTTGTTGATCTTTTGTGTTTTTATTGTTGCTGTTTTGTTTTAATTTCATTAAGTTTTGTCTGTTCTTTGATTTCTTGTCTTCTGCTAGCTTTGGATTTCATTTGTCTTGTTTTTCTAGTTCCCTGAGGTGTGATATTAGGTTGTTAATTTCTGATCTTTCTGTCTTTTTGATGTAAGCCTTTAGTTCTATGAACTTTACTCTTAGAACTGCCATTGCTATATGCCAGATATTTTGATAGCTTGGGTCATCATTATCATTCAATTAAAAATTTTTTAAAAGAGTATGAAAATAAATAAATATATTAGTCCCCTAAAGGACGTATACATGAAGAATTGAATAAAACAAGCGTGTAGATTGACAGAGAATTTAAGACTCTTTTAGTAGTACAGATATCAAATAATCACTCCTTATTTAATTACAGTATTATCTTTAGATATGTAAGGAAGAAAATAATTTGGATTAAATGTTAAGTATATAAAACTGATAGAATTTGGTAATGGAAACATGAGTTATTAGGGGAATTCAGATGATTCAGGTGATTCCAGTGATTTTCAGGTACCTAGAATGGGGAACTTGAATAAATGATGAAAACTGTAGTACTTTCCACTTAACAATAGCAGCTTAAGGCCTTAACACAAACTACATTATGAGTATTATCTAAGCTTACTCGCCATCATCCTGGAGGTTGGTATGGCTAAATGCAATCCAGAATTTTTTGACTGACCATTTTAATGGCATATGCTCAAGTAACACTTTTTTCCGCTTTTGTTTCCATTGCATATTTTGAGTATGATGTTATTTAATTGTTGGACAAATACTATAGGGTTTAATGAAATGCTAAATAATGACCTATGTGAAGCTCAGCTATTTTCTTTCTGGATTTAAAACCAAATTTGGACATTGGTGAAAATTTTTCCAAAGTATATGATTAGAATTTATTAGAGATAATATTAAAATAATATATGTGAGCATAAACTACTTTTACATTAATACTTCTAAAAATTATTTGACATTAGGTAAAAATTGCGAGCCTCGAGGTTACCTTGGTTGATCTTTTAACATATAACTCCTAATATAACTGAAAACATTCTACTTTATACCATTGCACTAGATTACTGTCTAGATTTAATAGTATTATCATTTCAATGAAGAATTATTGCTTAATTATTGCTGTAGTAGCTATTGTTGATCATATCTAAGATATACAAATTGACAGAATGTCATTTTAGTTTGCTGGGTGGTATAGACCATATATTCATTTATACCGAGTGACTTCATTTTCATCAATAGTGCCATTACTATGATCTCTGCTGGGCATATGACGCTCATCAACTCTGAGGAGAAATGGCACATAGATCATGACCATTAACTTAAAGAAAATGTATAATAGTTCAGCTAACTATGAGAAAACATTGTCATAGGTAGATTTTATAAAATCAGGATAAGCTTTATAATTAGCAATATTTAAATTATAAAATATTAATATAATTTATTTAAACACTGATATTTTAAAGCAGTGTTAATTTATACATACATATTATGTACATATATACACTTACACATGTGAATGTATTACATATATAATATATACATATCACTGTATACGTATGTATTGTATGTATGTATATGTATGTATGTATCACTGCATATGTCATATATGTAATATATTTACCTTTTTATTATCAAAAGTTAGTCAAATATGTTATAAAATTAAACAAATATGTTAAATAGATCAAATATGTTACAGTAAAACTGCATACAAATATTGTGTTTCATATATTCATGTCTAAGGTAATATTCTTGTATTGTTTATATTTCAAAGTTTGTTTTAACATTAACTAATACTTGTTTATTGTTTTAAAAGTTTTTTATGTTTTTGTAATATTTATACCTGAAGCAATTTTAATACTAGATTATTCTTAATAGTGAAAAAAAATCTACAGTAATAATTTAATATTATTTTCTTTTGAAAAAAAAGATCACAGAACTTTTATTAAAATATTTGAGTGTAGGAAGTTTCTGGAAAAAATAAGTTTAACTCTATATAACAATTTCAGTTCATTTGAACTTGTACTCAGCCTGGATTAAGGCATACATTCTAGGCTTCACAATTTTCCTTCACAACTTGTCCTATGGCATGACTTGTCACAAAAGTTACTTTACTTCTTTGTATTATTTTGTGAATTTTACCAATTTACTAATTTTATAGTTTACTAACTATGCAAGCAATGTACAATTTTATTAAAATAGAGAACAAAGAAATACACTGTTGGTGGGAATGTAAATTAGTACAGCCACCATGGAAAACAGTATGGAGATTTCTTAAAAAACTAAAAAAGGATCATCATATTATCCAGTAACCAGTATATATCTGAAAGAATGTAAATAAATATATCAAAGAGGCTTCTGCACTCCCATGTTTGTTATAACACTATTCATAATAGCCAAGATTTGAAATCAACCTAAAAGTCTATCAAAGGATGAATGGATAAAGAAAATATGGTATGTATGCACAATGGAATATTATTCAGTCATAAAAAGAATGACAACATGGATACATCTACAGGACATTATTTTAAGTGAAATATGCCAGGCACAGCAAAAAAAAAACAAAAACAAAACAAAAAAAAAACCTGCATACTTTCACTCATCTGTAGGAGTTAAAAAAAATTAAACTCAAGGAGAACAGTAGAATGATAGTTATGAGAAGCATGAAGGGGTAGTGGGGGACTGATAAAGAGGGTATGGTTAATGGGTACAAAAATACAGTTAGATAAAATGAATACATCTAGTACGTAGTAGCAGATTAAGTGACTATAATTATCAACAATTTATTATACATTAAAAATAACTAAAAGACTGGAATTGGAATGTTCCTAGCGCAAAGATACGATAAGTGCTTGAGGTGATGGGTACCATAATTACCCTGATTTGATCACTACACACTATACCAAAACATCACATGTGTTCCATAAATATGTACGACCATTATAAATACATAATAATTAAAAATAAAAAGTTTAAAAACATTGAATTTCTAACTATTGAAATATATAATAACTAGTATTCTATAATATATAATGACACTAGTTACCTAAGTTGCTGTTGGAACTATATTATCTAAATGTTTTGTACTACATATATTGTTTCAAATATTAAGTTAAGTAGTCTAATTTTTTTGTCACTTGAAAGATCATTTAAAATTTGTAACATTTATTGATTAGGTTTCCCTAGGAGGATATATTTCCCTTGTGTGCTAATTATATTCTATACAAATAAACTCTCCCTGTGACTAAGTACCAATAACAAATCAACAAAACTAGAGAAATGCTATTAATGGAGGCAAATTAAACTTATACTCTAGGTCTAAAAATATCTTACAACTTCAAATGTAAAAACAGTCTATTATCATAAGCCAGCCTCTATATACATTTTTCTCAAGTGTAGAAAATATATAGAGTAACAATCATGTTAAAGATGATATTTGGTAATACTGTAAGTTCTCCAGAAGCCAGAAAACACATATTTCATAACCAGATCCACATCCTACATTTTTCCCTATTAAATACTATTGAGTAAAGAATGTCTTCAATTTGTTTTCATTGATTATTCATACTCAGGAATATATACCTAGGTTATTCTAAGAGATAGATCATTGAGTATCTAATTCTCAGGAAACCTAGGATTATTAGTTATAATTTGACACAATGTTTAATTAGGAAGAAAATATACAGAAAACAACATTATATTAATTACAACTGAATTGCATATATCTTATGTACCTTGTGTCCATGTAAACTCCATTTGAATAAATTTCTCTTTTATACTTGTTTATACATTAATTTAACCATTCTCAGGGAGATATATTTCCAGGTTAAATGTGAAAGATACATACATGTATACATGTATGTGTAAGTATATGTGTATATGTTTATGTACACTGTGATGTATTTTGGTTTTATTGTTATGATGGATTTGTTTAAAAATATGGGAGAGATGATTATTCTTTTATAAGATCTTATTTTCCTTAAAGATTTAAAATATAAAATGTATCTTTAAAATATCAATTATGAGCCTATAAATGACAGAATTCACTATTTCATAAATTTAACTATATAGTGCCCTTTTTTCTTACTTTCTAAAAGAATTTTTAATATCTATTTTTATTTACATTTTGTTCTATATTAATGGTTCTTAAATTTAAGCATGTATCACCATCATCCAGAGCTTTTTAAAACACAGATTGCTAAACCAACTTTGAGAGATTATAATTCTGCAGGTTTAGGTGAGACCCAATAATTTGCATTTCTTACAAACTCCCATATAATTTAATGCTGCTGAATCAAGGACCACACTTGGAGAACAACCATTGAAGGATTGCCTACCATTATCTTTCTTAATTTGCAAGTAAATATTTTTGTTTGTTTACTTTTGTTCAGTTTTATATATTGATTTTTTAGTGGATTGAATTTTAACTAAAAATTGAGCTCATGCTAGGAATCTTGGGGATAAATGAGGCAAAGAACACATATGAGAGCTGGTTCTACCCAACACCATCTACTTTTACCTTGTGAATAGACCTATCAGTGTTATTTCCTCAGGAAGAATAGTACAGTATATTAATATTTATCAATGACTTTATTTCTATTGGAGAATAAATAGCTTTATTTTGTCAGCTGTGGGTCTGGTGTATATCTGATTGATCTATAAATGCACAGTTGAGGCTGGGGGCAGTGGCTCACACCTGTAATCCTAGCATGCTGGTAGGCCAAGGAAAGCGGATCACTCGAGGCCAGGAGTTCGAGACCAGCCTGAGCAAGAGTGAGACCCCATTTTTACAAAATAAAATAAAATAAATAAAAATATATAAAATAAAAAATAAAAAAATAAAAAAGCTGGTCCCAACAGCAGTGTATGAGCATTCTTATCTCTCCACATCCATGCCAGCATTCGTTGCTTTGGGACTTTTTGATAAAAACCATTCTCACTGGAGTTAAGTGATATCTCATTGTGGTTTTGATTTGCATTTCCCGGATGATTAGAGATGTTGAGTGTTTTTTCGTATGTTGGCCATAAGTCTATCTTCTTTTGAAAAGTTTTTATTCATGTCCTTTCCTCACTTTTTAATGGGAGTGTTTGATTTTTTCTTGCTGATTTCTATGGAAAGTAGTATGGAGATACCTCAAATAACTAAAAGTAGAACTACCATTTGATCCAGCAATATCACTACTGGTTATCTACCCAAAGGAAAAAAAAAGACATTCTATAAAAAAGACGTCACACTAGAATGTTTACAGCAGCACAATTCACAATTGCAAAGATGTGGAAACAACCCAAGTGCTCATCAATATGTGAGTGGATTAATCAAAAGTGGTATATGTATATCATCAAGTACTACTGAACAATAAAAAAATGGTTGACTAGCTCTTGTTTTATCCTGGATGGAACTAGAACCCATTCTTCTGAGTGAAGTATCACAAGAATGAAAAATAAAACAAGAAACACATGTACCCACCATTAAATTGGTACTAGTTGATCAACACTGATGTGCACATATGTGAAGCAACATTCATAGGGTGGCAGGCAGGTGGGAGAGTGTAGGAGGGATGAGTAAATTCACACCTAACAGATTGCAGTGCACACTGTCTTGAGTATGGGCACTAGTGAGATTGAGGTGAGAGAATTGCTTGAGCCTGAAAGTTTGAGGTTGCAGTGAGCTATGATGATGCCACTGCATTCTAGCCTAAGGGACAGAGTGACACTCTGTCTCAAAAAGAAAAAAAAAAAGAAAATTCATGGTTCAGTTCCAATCAGATAAAATGATTGCACATAATTTTCCCTAACATCCTTATGTCTGCACGAAATTCACAAAATTCTAATGGTGGAATAGTCAGTATATTCTTGTATATCTTAAGTTGATTTCTAGCTATTTTTGTTGAAAATTGTGTTTAAAATTCATATCTGGATTCTTAGAAAACATTTTTTTTTTACAGTTTTACTTTCTTTCACATGCCAAGGCAATGCATGAGCTTGGGAAGCATGCAGTTTTATTTTATTTCTATTGAACCATCTGGTTGCTGGACAGTTTGAAGTGTTTTCCACTGCTAAAATATCTATCTAAAAAAATGGTTTTTAAAACAAGCTCCTCTAGAAAGTATTGCCAATTTGTGTTAACTTCACAGAATGAATGACAAGCTGATGAGTACCATCTCAGAACATATCATTGCTTGAAATGTTGGCAGTTATAAAAGAATTTGCAAAGGCAGTAATTAAAATGAACAGAAAAAGGCAAACTCCTTTAACTTGGTGTCTTTAACAAAAACATATCCTTATATGTAATGATGGCTTTTAGTGATATTCCTAACAACTTTTCTTCATATTGTGTGAATTTTGTTCTTTCATTTCCCAACTCTAATTTTCCCCAATGAATGAAAGTACAATGCAGTGTTAACATTTCAGGAAGAAATAACATCAGTTTATTTTGGTATTGTAATGATTCTTTTATTCTAAAATGCTAGATTCATTGTAGCAGTGGCATGAAATAACTGTTAACTAATATTTTTCAAAAATTTGAAGAACAATAAAGAAACACATAGCTTTGATGTGAACCAAGTAGAACTGATGACAAGTTAAACCGTACATCAAATTCAAGGTATAGACATTAAAGCTATTCTCAGTATAAAGTATACAGGAAAAGGGAAGTGAAGAATATCCCTTAGCAGAGAGAGAGGGGTATAAAAGGTATTTTACAAATTTATTGTTTTGAGTCCATTTGAAACTAACAGCTTTTTAACATTTAGATTGTGCTGAAGCACCAAAACAGTAAATGCATAATTTCAACTAAATTACAGAAAATATATTGTTTTTCATAGAAGTAATAAAATTTCCCTAAATAGAATGTTCAGTGTTAAGTTTTGATGAAATATATGGTATTTCTATTGGAATATTATTATCCAATTTTGAGGGCTATATAAGAAGTAACCATTTCTCATAATGAAATATCTGTTAAATAAATTTTAAAATTAGGTTAAATTTTAAATATAATATAACAAATTATTTAGGAAAAAAGTTGAAGTAGAGTACTATCTAGATCAACTAATAGAATATAACTAAGGCAACACTTAAGGCAAAATGTAGGTATGAAGAAAAATAAAAGAACAAAGCAATCAATGTATTGTCTTAGAATAGCAAATACAGAAAGCTGGTGAAAATAAAATACATTAAAATAGTTTTTTTCAAATGACTACTCAGTTGTCTGAAAACAAGTATTTTTTTCAAAGTTAATATAATGCATATTATATATAATTTATAATTATATTAAATTGAATATAAATATAATGTATTTCTATGTAATTAAAATATTATTATATATTCTTTTGTCATATTATGTATCTCTCTATAGAGACAGTCCTCTATATATAGTCCAGTCTATTTCCATTCTATTTATGTGCTAGTGCCACGTTATTTTAATTATAGAGTCTTCATCATATGTTGTAATATCTGGGAAGATTATTTATTTCCTTGTATCTTTTTCCTTTCAGTGCATGCATAGCTATTCTTGCATGTTTATTTCTCTGTTTGAACTTTAGTATCAACTTGACAAGCTTCATTAAGGAAAGATCACTGGTGTAGCTTTTGGAATTGCATTAAATCTAATGAGTATCTTAGTTCAAATTTTTCTACTGCAAGTTCCATTTGCTTTCTTACAGGTCATAATGTTTATTTGAGACACATAACCCCAAACTTTATATAGATATTTTAAGTATGACATTGCTTTTCATGGACAGTGGCATTTCATGCATTGTATAGTCAAATGAAGAATATACATTCAAGGATACATTGTTTTAAAACTAAGCACTAAGATATATCAACTTATTATATTAAGATTCTAGTAAGTCAATGATTATTAACAAGCCAAAGCAAGACTACAACCTACATTTTTGCAAAAGATTATTGATTATATATTCTCTAAAATTTGAGGGGTGGTAATTTCTTTAAAAATATTTAATTGTATAAATAAGTATTTTCTTAAAGTATATTCCTATTTGCCACACTATAATATATTTTTTAAAATTCTTATTTCCAAAGGTTAATATATTTTAGCTATAAATATTTTTACTAAAATAATATGAGTAAAATAATTATAATGCATATTGCCTATTCTTAGAAACTGTTTAATTTTGAAAATACTTATCCATTTGGTAGTGAATCATGAAACAAGTGCAAATTGACACTACAGAATTTATTCTAAGAGCTCTTAAAATTTACAAAGAAAATTGTTTTAAATATTAATGGACAAATCATTATGTTTAAGGAAGTAACTCTAGTCAAAAGAATTTAGGATAGGATTCATTTAAAGAGCAATAGCAATTGTATATAACATAAACAAGGTAAGTTACACAGCAAAGCAATGCATAGAATATATGATAAATTAATCTTTTAATCTTTACATTAATAATATGTCCATATTTGATTCCATCACCCAATATACAATATCAGTATAAATTGCCTTCTTTGCTTACAATGAAGCCAAAGGTATTCCAATTATTAATTTGAAACCCAAAAGCCTTTTCTTACAATTTAATTTGTGAATAAGAATTTTCTAATTCAATTTAAAAAAAATCATGCTATATGAAAAATGTCATCTAAAATATTATTAAATTCAAGCAATTTGAATCAATAGTTGACATCAACTGCTATTGAAATAAAACAAAAATATTCTAATAAAACTTTATATTATGTTATTAAGTATCAAATGTCCAATTTCCTTAAGTACTACATATGACAGTTGATATCTCTGACATTTCAGTCTAACACTTATTGTTTTATTTTTATTGTGAAGGTACATCCTCATTCTTTCAAACACACATTTTGGCTTGTGATTATCTTTCACAATAAAATGTGTCACCCAAATGATTTGATTTTGCAGTATGTATAAAAGTTACGGTTACACTACACTTTATTTTACTAAGTGTGCAATAGCGTTACGTCTAGCAAAATATAGTGTGTCTCTTAATTTAAAAATGCCTTCTGCTAAAAAATTAACAATCATCTGAGCCTTCAGGGAGTTGTAATGTTTTCCTCGTGGAGGGTCTTGCCTCAGTGTTAACGACTGCTGACTGATTAGGGTGGTGGTTGCTGCAGACTAAGGTGGCTGTGACAATTTCTTAAAATATGACAATTGTGATGTTTGTTATGATTGACTTCCTTTCACAAAAAATTTTTCTGTAGCATGTAATGCTCTTTGATAGCATTTTACCCATAGTGAAACTTTTTGGAATCAATCCTCTCAAACCCTGCCACTGCATTATGAACTAAGTTTATGTAATCTAAATTATTTGTTGTCACTTCAATGTTCACAGCATTTTCACCAGGAGTAGATTCAATCTCAAGAAACATCTTTCTTTGTTCATCCATAGAAGCAAGTCCTCATCAATTCAAATTTTATCACGAAATTGCAGCAATACATCTTGAGGGTCCACTTCTAGTTCTCTTGCTATTTCTACCACATCTGCAGTTACTTCCTTCACTGAATTCTTGAACCCCTCTCAGTCATCCATGAAGATTAGAATTAACTTCATCCAAAATCTTGCTAATGTTGATATTTTGACCTCCTCCCATGAATTATAAATGTCTTTTAATGGCATATAGATGACAAATCCTTTCCAAAGTCTTTTCAGTTGACTTTCCTCAGATCCATTAGAGGAATCATTATCTATGGCAGCTGTAGCTTCACAAAATGTATTTTTCAAATAAGATTCAAAAGTAAAAATTATTTCTTTATCCATGAGCTGCAGAATGAATGTTGTTTTAGCAAGTATGAAAACAACATTAATCATCAGAGCTCTTAGGTGACTACGTGCATTGTCAATGAACAGTAATGTTCTGAAAGAAATATTTTTTTCTCAGCAGTAGGTCTCAAAAGTAGGCTTAAAACATTCAGTAAACCATGCTGTATACAGATATGCTGTCATCATACTTTGGTGTTCCATTTATAGAGCACGGGCAGTGCGGATTTAGCATAATTTTTAAGGGCCTTAGGATTTTCAGAAAGGTAAATGAACACTGGCTTTGACTTAACGTCACAAGCTGCATTAGCCCCCCAAAAGAGTCAGCCTGTTCTTTGAAGTTTTCATGCCAAACATTGACTACTCCTCTCTTGTTATGAAAGTTTTAGGCCCATCTTCTTCCAATATAAAGATGTTTTGTTTACATTAAACTCTATTGTTTATTGTAGCCACCTTCATCAATTTCTTAGCTAGATATTCTGGATAGCTTGCTATAGCTTCTACATCAGCACTTGCTGCTTTGTCTTACACTTTTGTAACTGTCTTCTGAGTAGATGTTCTCTCAGATTCTTGGTGATCATTAGAAGAAAATAATTTTAGAACATACCACATAAGCCAAAAGCAAGCAGCTTTTATAGAAAGTGAAAGTGAATGTGTGCTTTGTCAAGAGAGAGGCAGTGGGCAGGCTCCAAAAGAGCAGCTGTACCCAAAGGAAAAGGTTTTTGCTTTTCTAAAGTCTTACTAATTGAGGGGAGGGATATTCAAGGCAAGGGTTTGGCTTTTACTAAGGATTTGAGTAGTAACTCCTAGAATTCAGTTCTCTCCCATTTTCATACTTTATATAGTTGGTTTGGGAACTGTCATGTGTCATGGTGATGTCAAGGGCAAAGAAATTTTAACAACACAATGTAAATGATACATTTACCTGTAATTAGCTAAGGTTCATGTAAGGTGACCTAGGTGACTGACAAGCTGGTTGAAGCCTGTTCTGATTTGTGGTTATCAGTCCCCCTTAGTTAGACATGAACAGCTTTACCTGTACTGAAGCCCCTGCACCCAGTCTCAGCCCTGTCTCCTAGCCTCTTGCTCTACTTTAATGTTATGGAGATGGCCTCTCCTTAAATCCCATGGAACAACATCTGCTAGCTTCTATCTTTTCTTCTGAAACTTCCTCTCTTCTCTCAGCCTTCATGGACTTAAAGAATGTGAAAACCTTGGTCTGGATTAGACTTTGTCTTAAGAAAATGTTGTGACTTGTTTAATCATCTTATCTAGACCACGAAAACTTTCTCCATATCAGTAATAAGGCTGTTTTGCTTTATTATCATCTGTGTGTTCACTGGAGTAGCATTTTTAATTTCCTTTAAGAATTTTTCCTTTGCATTCACAACTTGTCTAACTGTTTGGTGAAAGAGACCTAGCTTTTGGCCTACCTTGGCTTTTGACATGCTTTTCTCAATAAGCTCAATCATTTCTAGCTTTTGATTTAAAGTGAGAGAATTTTCACTTGACTCTTTCACTTGAGCACTTAGAGGCCATTGTCTAATGTAAA
>CAUYRT010057237.1:0-17120 GCA_963574885.1 Lepilemur ruficaudatus
CTGACCTCGAGCGATCCTCCCGCCTTGGCACAAGTTGAAATTAATTGGGCATCTTTGGCATGATACATTTGCAGTAAGAAAATCAAAAACTTCCTTTGAAAACACCAAAAGTAGGTAAATCTTAGGCAAGTACAATCAAGAAAAAGAGAAAGTACAAATAACATCAGAAAAGTAGGATGAAACACATTATAGGTAGATGATTTTTTTTCTTTTTAATAAGACAGGGACAGTGGACGTGGGGGCAAAGCTGACATGGGAAAAATCCCTCACTCTCCCTCTGTGAGGTAGTGGAAGGGCAGACAATAAAGAGGAAAAAAATGGAGAATAATGTAAGACTCCATTTAGTGGCCTCTTGAGTTCTAAATTCAGTAAGTAGGGGAGAAGGACGCTCTTCTTAGTGACAAATTGTGGGACAGAAAAGACAAATTCTGACCCAAGCCTAGTCCTGCTTGAATCATCCAACACAAGACTTTACCAACAGGGTATGCTGTCCAGAGAACTCCTATTCAATCCTCAAGTCCCAACACTAAAAGCCCCCTCTAAGAAGCTAACCCTTATTTTCCCTTCTCTGGGCTGCCTAAGCCTCCTGTCCATCCCCAAATCCCTTAAGGCCGAAGTTTCTGAATAGTACCTACCTGGCCTTCCTTACTGAGGATGAGTCAAAAAGAACCTTTTTGGGCAAGTTGGTGTGAGTGTGTGACCTTCAGCCCGGCTGGATGGTGGAGGTAGGTGATAGCACACAGCTTCCTGGAGGAAGGAGCCCCTAAGGAAATACCTTAACCCACAGACATGATCGCCAAGACTGAGCCTTTCCAGCTGTCTTGGTCCCACCATAGGTGCTGTAATATCCATCCCATTTATTGAGTGCTTACTGTATGTTTTGCTCATGCAAACATAATCCTTGTAACAATGCACCATTGGACAGATGAGAAAACTGCCTAAGTTACAAAGGGAAACCTCTTTCAAAAAAAAAAAATTGAAAACAACTTAAGTATCCATCAGAAGAATGTATAAAGAACTATGACACAGGCCCACAAGGAAATACCACACTGTAATGACTCTGAAGCCATGAGAACTACGCACCACAACATGAACGAACCTCAGAAAAGTGTGATTCCAACACAGAACACTTCAAAACATAGAGCGAAAGTGTATATTAGGGACAAACACATAAACAGCAAATGTATAAAAACTCATTCTACATAACAATATCACCCAAAGTGATCTCTGATTCAATGCAATCTCTGTCAAAATCCCGAAGACATTGTTTGCAGAAATGGAAAAGCCAATCCTCAAATTGTTATGGAATAGCAAAGGAACACAATTTGACAAAATCAATAAATTTGGAGGACTCACACGTCCCGATTTCAAACTTAGTACAAAACTACTCACCATGGACAGACAGATCAATGGAATAGAATTGAGAATCCAGAAATAAACCCACACATGTACCGCTAATGAATTTTTTAAATCAACACATAGTACATGTACATATTTTCAGAGGATGTGAAAATTTGATATATTCATACAATCAAATCTAAGTAATTGGGATATCACCCTAAATATTTTTTTATGCTAGGAACAAATTATTCTCTTCTAGCTATTTTGAAATGTATAAGTAGATTATCATAAAGTAATAATCAATAATCAATATTCACCTTATTGATCTATCAAGCATTAGGTCTTATTTCTTTCATCTATGTCTGTACCCATTAATCAACCTCTGTTCATCCCTCCTCCCCCCAAATTTTTGTTTGAGACAGGATCTCACTGTGTTGCCCAGGCTGGCCTCAAAACTCCTGGGCTCAAGCAATCCTCCCACAGCCCTTTGAATAGCTGGGACCACAGGCACAAACCCTGACCCCTGCTAACTGATTTTTGACAAGAGTGCCAGGACCATCCAATGAGCAAAAATTAATCTTTTTAACAAGTGGTGCTGGGACAACTAGATATCCACACAGTGGATCCCTACCTCACACCATATACAAAAATTAACTCAAAAATAGATCAAGGACTTAAATATAAAAGCTAGAACTGTAAAACTCTTAGAAAAACTCATCTTTAAACAAATTCAGGATAATTGTTCCTTCTGGGCAGGAGGAAGGGTATGAATTCAGCAAAGGGTACACAGGTAGATTCAACTATGTGTCGTGTTTTGCCTTTGAAATTGGGTATTATGTGTATGGTATGCATTATATTACTTTTGTATATCTAGGATAAAAAAAGTATCAATGAAAAAAAAAGAAGAAACATCACCCTAAAACACTTCATTTCAAAAAAACTGTTCAAAATAACTGCTCGGCAAACCAGGAATACAAAGGAGTCTCTGTAACTTGATAGATTAACAAACTTGATGATGCTGAAACTTTAGAATGGAATTTGGCAAACTTTTTCTATAAAGAACCAGATAGTCAATATTTTAGGCTTCACAGGCCAAAAAGCCTCTGTTGCAACCGGTCACCTGTGCTATTATAGCACAAAAGCAGCCATAGACAAAGATGAATGAGCATGGCTGTGTTCCAATAAAACTTTATCGACAAAACAGGTGGCAGGCTGGATTGGACTCACAGGCTATCATCAGCCAATCCCTGATTTAAGAACATGTCCACTAAATTACAAAAATGACACAGGAATGTCCATTCTCATAACAACCATTTCATGTAATACTAGAAATCCTAGCCAATGCAATAAGGCAAGGACAAGAAATGAGGTACACATATGAAAAATTTTTATTATCATGAAAGATGTGGTTGCCTATCTAGATAACTCAAGAGAATCATCTTAAATTTTATTAGAGGTAATAAGAAAAATCCAACAAAATCCAAATTACAAAGCCACCACAAAAAGTCACACTGGCCTCTGGCTGGAGTTGCTGCAACTCAGCCACAGATAGCTCTGATGTCAACGTTAATCAACCACAGACCAGAGGCAATTGAATTCTCTACACAAAGGAGAGGGGTCTAACACCCTCCCTTCACCTTGCATTTGAACTTGACTCTCATTCTCTGTCTTGGCAAAGTCAGGCAGAGTTAGTTGACTTTTATTTATGCACAGCGAGAGTCAGACTTCTCTCTCTGGGTAGCAGTTACTTGTTTGAAAGAAAGGATTCTTTTTTTTTTTTGAGACAGAGTGTCACTCTGTTGCCTGGGCTAGAGTGCCATGGTGTCAGCCTAGCTCACAGCAACCTCAAACTCCTAGGCTCAAGCAATCCTCCTGCCTCAGCCTCCCAAGTACCTGGGACTACAGGCATGCACCACCATGTCCGGCTAATTTTTTCTATATGTTTTCAGTTGGCCAATTAATTTCTTTGTATTTATAGTAGAGACGGGGGTCTCGCTCTTGCTCAGGCTGGTTTCGAACTCCTGACGTTGAGCGATCCACCCGCCTCGGCCTCCTAGAGTGCTAGGATTACAGGCGTGAGCCACCGCGCCTGGCGAAAGAAAGGATTTTTAAAGTCATTTTTTGTATCACTAGGATATGCACAAGTAATGTTTTAGAAAAGGAAGCAAGCAAAAAAAGAAAATAAATATTAGTAAGAATAATAATAAACCAGGTGTGGTGCCTCATGCCTATAATCTCAGTACACTGAGAGGCTGAGGCGGGAGGATCACTTGAGGTCAGGAGTTCGAAACCAGCCTGAGCAAGAACGAAACCCTGCCTCTACTAAAAATAGAAAGAAATTAGCCAGACGTGGTAGCACATGCCTGGAGTCCCAGCTACTCGGGAGGCTGAGGCAGGAGGATCGCGTGAGCCCAGGAGTTTGAGGTTGCTCTGAGTTAGGCTTGATGCCACGGCACTCGAGCCCGGGAGACAGAGTGAGTCTCTGTCTTAAAAAAATAAGATAAAATAAAAAATAACTTAGCATGCCAGCTGGAAAAGAATGCAGAGGACCCTCTAGCCCACGAGCCAAGCCACATTAGGCATGATAGAGTCCGGAAATTCACCCAGAACAACCCGCATGCTCAGGTAAGACTCAGGTCACGCGACTCCCAACTACACAATCAAAGTGGTTCCATGGTGACGTCTGAGCCACAGGGCGGTCCCAATCCGGGCACTATAAAACAGGACACAGACCATAACCAGCCCCTCCTCTGTGCCCTTCCTTTGGCTCTCCCTTTGCTGTGACAACGGGTCCGGTTGTCATCTGTGGCATATGAATCACACTCTGTAAACCTGTATCTTGCTCCTGCTGGCTAATTCTGTCTTTTCGTGCTTGCCTGACTGTGGTGGGTCTGGTCATTCTTTGGCCTCGAGAACACTAAGAACTGACATTTCAGACTAAAACCGGACAGTGGTTCTGTTTTTATGACAGAAAATGCATTTATATAGTAATTGCATAGTTATAAATGTATTTTAAAAATAAAAGAGAGGCTTCTATCCATGTTCTGCTATTGGAGACTGAGCTCCCCATGGGCAGAGAGAAGTAGCCTTCAAGAATGAGGCACAGCTATCTCTTGCTAACTATGCCATTAATCTCTCTCCCAGGACCATGTCACTGTCACAAAAAAAAAAAAACAAAAAAAAAACCTACCAAGGCCGGGCGCGGTGGCTCACGCCTGTAATCCCAGCACTCTGGGAGGCCGAGGCAGGAGGATCGCTCAACGTCAGGAGTTCGAAACCAGCCTGAGCAAGAGCAAGACCCCATCTCTACTAAAAATAGAAAGAAATTAATTGGCCAACTAAAAACATATAGAAAAAATTAGCCGGGCATGGTGGTGCATGCCTGTAGTCCCAGCTACTCGGGAGGTTGAGGCAGGAGGATTGCTTGAGCCCAGGAGTATGAGGTTGCTGTGAGCTAGGCTGATGCCACGGCACTCACTCTAGCCCAGGCAACAGAGTGAGACTCTGTCTCAAAAAAAAAAAAAAAAAAACCCACCAAAGGAAAAAAAAAAACAAAAAAACAAAACTAGCTCTCATTTACTGAGTGGCTACTTGTAATATTTCGCACTGCGCTGATGAGGTAGTATTATAATCCCCAATTTTGCACATGAGGAAGCTGGGGCACAGAGAATTCAAGTAATTTTCCTGAGGTCACACAGCCAGGGAATGGCAAAGCCAGGATCCGAACCTGGGTCTTCTGGCCCTAGAGTCTTCACTGCATCAAACAAACCAGTAGGCAACAGGGATTCAAAAGTGAACATGACATACCCCTTGCCTTTGTAGGGTTTGGCGGTGAGTTGGGGAGACAGACAATTCCAGCCATTTCAGTTCTTGGGGATGAGAACTCTACCAGGTGGGGCAGAAGTGGCAGCGGGTACATCGATGGCAGGGTGTCAGGAATGGCTTCCCCGAGGTACACAGTGAATAGGATTCTAGAATCTTCTGGGGGTGGTGGGAGGGGGTGCAGGGAAAGGTTGTGTCTAGAATAAGGCAGAACTGATGCAAGGACCAGCGAGGGAACGTGGCACTGGATGACAGTATAGACAGCTGCAGGCTCACTGGACCCATCATTCAACTTGGATTTATTAATGTGGGGCGGCTCGGGCAGGCTGGTAACATGCCCCTTCCTCCAAAGGACAGTTCTCATGTACATGTGGCTCAGACCGGGTAGGGGAGCTGGACGCTGGCTCCTGGCACTTGGGAGGAGGAGTGCGGGGGAGGGAGAGAGACAAGAGGGCTGGAGGCCGGGCCCGGACTCACTCCTGTTGGCTCAGCAATTCTGCTCGGGCCCAACTTGCCGCCTCCCCCACAGCAAATGTCAGGAGACTATGGGGCTATCCTGAGCCAGCTCCATGCAACGCCAAGCTTCCCTTACTAACCCACGAACCACAAACAGCACTTTGGGGGGCAGTGCTGGGGTTCTGCCAACACAATTCTCCCCACCCCCTCACCTGGGCCTTTCTTCTACATTGAGTTAAACCAGAGTGTCACGGGCTGAACTGTGTCTCCCACCCCCTGTAAATTCATATGGTGAAGTCCTAGTCCCCCAGTACCTCCAAATGGGACTGTATTTAAAAGTCCTTAAACAGGTCATTAAAGTCAAACAAGGTCACCAGGGTGGGCTTGATGGAGCTCAGGGAATATCCAAAATATGGTTCCTGGTATATTTTGAATTAAAAACCCTTAGGGGGCTGGCTGCAGTGGCTCACACCTGTGATTCCAGCACTCTGGGAGGCCGAGGCAGGAGGATCGCTTGAGGCCAGGAGTTGGAGACCAGCCTGAGCAAGAGCGAGACCCGTCTCTACTAGAAATAGAAAAAAATTAGCCGGGCATGGTGGTGGCACCTGTAGTCCCAGCTACTCAGGAGGCCGAGGGAGGAGGATCGCTTGAGCCCAGGAGTTGGAGGCTGCAGTGAGCTATGATGATGCCATTGCACTCCAGCCAGGGTGACAGAGCAAGACTCTGTCTCTTAAAGAAAAGAAAAAGAAGACTCCGTTGGGTGCTGTGTCCTTCACATCCTGAATAGCACCCTGACCTTTACTAGCTTTCCCTCACCCTTAAAAAAAATCAGACGTATAATTTATATGTGGCCAAAGTACACAGGAGAACTGTTATATCAATCTCCGCACCAGGATCACCCACCCAAATCAAGACAATAGAACTTTTGCAGCTTCTACTCCCTAGAATATTCCCTGGCAGGTTACCCGTCAATACTCCCACCCCAGCAGAGCCACAGTTAATTCCTGTCACCAGCAACTAGTGTTGCCTGTTCCTGACCTTCCTGTGGATGAGATCATGTCGCATGTTCTCCTTGGGGCCTGGCCTCTGACCCCGTGTCGTGATGACATTCGTGCACGCACTTGCTCGTTGCTCCCGTGTGGCTCGCGGCTTTGCATTGCTGTGTAACATTCCATCGAATGAATACATGACACTTTACCCATCACCCTGGTGCTCACAAGCACTTGGGTGGTTTCTGGTTTGGGACTAAAGCTGCTATGACCATTCCTGTCCAAATGCTTTGTTAACAGAATAGAAACCAAAGCCTGGGCCGGGCGCGGTGGCTCATGCCTGTAATCCCAGCACTCTGGGAGGCCGAGGTGGGAGGATTGCTCAAGGTCAGGAGTTCGAAACCAGCCTGAGCAAGAGCGAGACTCCGTCTCTACTAAAAATAGAAATAAATTAATTGGCCCACTAAAAATGTAAAAAAAGAAAAAAATTAGCCGGGCGTGGTGGTGCATGCCTGTAGTCCCAGCTACTCAGGAGGCTGAGGCAGGAGGATCGCTTGAGCCCAGGAGTTGGAGGTTGCTGTGAGCTAGGCTGACGCCACTGCACTCTAGCTCGGGCAACAGAGTGAGACTCTATCTCAAAAAAAAAAAAAAAAAAACCCTATAAAATAATTGAAAGCGGTTTGTTCTGAGCCAATGTCTGTGACCTCCGCCAGGGCAGCCACATCCACGAAGTCTTGAGTGGTCCTGAGATGGTCAGATTACAGTCTGGTTTTACACATTTTTTTAAATTTTTGAGACAGTGTCTTAGTCACGCAGCTAACTTTTTTCTATTTTTAATAGAGATGAAGTCTTGCTCAGGCTGGTCTCAAACTGACCTCAAGCGATGCTCCCGCCTCGGCCTCCCAGAGTGCTAGGATTACAGGCGTGAGCCACCGCGCCCGGCCATCCCCCGCTTTCTCTTAAGTACAACTGACCCGAAGTTCAAGTCCTCGGGCAGGCAAACTTTCATGACCATAATTTTGTTTCCTTCCTATTTAGTTTTCCGCTCTCTGCCTTGCAAAGCAGACACGGCCCTGCAAAGTCTCTTTGTGATTCAAAAGGAAAAGTCACTGGGCGGAATTGGCAGGCGGACCAGCCCGGAATCAGTCGGGAGGGAGCCGCGCAGACCACTCCACTGTGGAGGAGCATTTTGCTGAATCCAGTTCAATGGGAAGACCATCCTGGAAATGAAAATAGTTCTTTTTTTTTTTAAGAAAGAAAAGTATATCAAAAGCCATTTTCTTCACCTCCTCAGCCTGTAAGGGCTGAATTCATTAAAATCCAGAGGAGAGCGGGGGAAAGGGATTGTAATTTTCTCTCTGCATTTCAATCAGGGCGGACAATGGGGTAGCTGCAGACACAGCGTGTCGCGCAGGGCTGAGCGGGGCCAGCCCGCAGCCCCCGGACGACCCGAGCCAGCGCAGCGGGACCCGACAAAGGAGCGCATGAGGCCACGAGGTCCCGGGGCTTTGTGTGAAGCAGCTGGGCCGTATTCACACGGGCGACGACTGAATGCGCCTCCTGAATGGCCAAGCGCTCCCAGCTCTGGAATGTCTGAGCCAGCTTAACCCCGTCCCTCCTGTCCGCTGTGGGGGCCTCAGATGGGACTCGGGCCAGGAGGGTGGCAGGGAGCTGGGGGGTCCTCGCGAGTCACATGCCACCCCGGAGCCCCCTCGGCTTCATGGCTCCAGCCCGAGCCGCCCCTGCAGACTCACAACCCACCGCGGCCACGGGGAGCAACGTCACACGTCCCGTCTGCCAGGGGAGCTAGAAGGGACACCAGAACCAAGACGGCGGAGACACACAGTCACAGCTGGGGGCGAGGACAGAAGGCGTCGCGCACACGGCCGGCGGGAACGCGGATGGCGCAGCTGCCACGAGACACGGTTTGGAAATTCCTTGAAGAGGTCAGACGTAGGACGACGACAGGACGCAGCAGTGCCACCTCCCAGAGAGCCGAAAACACAGGTGGGGACCAAACGTCCCCGGTCGCAGGATTCCTCCTAACAGCCGAAATGTAGAGCCGACCTAAACGTCCGTCAGCACGACGACGGATCAACACGACACAGTCCGTCCACATTTGTCCACGAAGAGGGATGAGGCTCCGACACAGGCCACAGCGTGGAGGGACCTTGAGGACGTCGTGCTCAGTCAGAGACGCCAGACGTAGGACACAGCGTGAGACTCCGTTTATATGAAATGTCCCCAACAGGCAGAGCCATGGAGACAGGACGTGGATTCATGGGTGCCAGGGGCTGGGGGAGGAAATGGGGAGTGACTGCTGATGGGGACGGGGTTTCTTCTGGGGGTGACGGAATGTTCTAGAATTATACAGTGGTGATGGTTATGCAACTCTATCAATGCACTAAAAAAACACTGAATAGGCCGGGCGCGGTGGCTCACGCCTGTAATCCCAGCACTCTGGGAGGCCGAGGCGGGCAGATCACTCAAGGTCAGGAGTTCGAAACCAGCCTGAGCAAGAGCGAGACCTCGTCTCTACTAAAAATAGAAAGAAATTAGCTGGGCAACTAAAAATATATAGAAAAAATTAGCTGGGTATGTTGTCAAGTGGCTGTAGTCCCAGCTACTCGGGAGGCTGAGGCAGGAGGATCACTTGAGCCCAGGAGTTGGAGGTTGCTGTGAGCTAGGCTGACACCACGGCACTCTAGCCCGGGCAACACAGTGAGACTCTGTCTCAAAAAAAAAAAAAAAAAAAAACACTAAATTGTCCACTTCAAAGGCGTGAATTTTATGCTGTGCTAATTATCTCAATTTAAAAACGTTTTTAAACCTTCGGGGATCTCCTGCCTCCCGGCTTCCCAGCACCCTGTTCCTGCCGTCCCGCCTCCGGGCTCTTCTCTCTACCTGGGGCTCCCTCCCACCCCGTCCGGCGACCATGTCTCCCATTTTGGTGTGTGGTTATTTATTGAACATCGGTTTCCCTCCTGTAGGTGGTGAGGTCCCCGAAGGCGGGGACCTGGTCCCTTTTGGGGAGGGGACGAGGACGGCAGGAAGTCAAACACGGCCTCGGCATCCACGGCTGCCTCCAATGCGACTTCCATCCTGTAAGTCCTACCTCTTATCCCACCAGTGTCTCCTCTCTCTTTTGAGACAGGTGGAAGCGGTTTCTGTCACTTGCCACCCAGATCCCCGAGACACACGCCTGTCCTGTGCGTAGAACTCAGTGACCAGTGGGCAGGACCCAATTAGACCCCAAATATTCTTGTAGCACGGACCCGCGAGACCTGTCACAGGTCAATACCAGCCCCCAACGGGCTTCAAGGTTCAGAGGGAGGCAGAGGTTCGGGGAAGGTTCTGCCACAAAGGGGGTCCTCAAAATGACCCTGGGCTCTCCGGGCAGGAGCCCCAGCCGGGACACGCCCAGGGGGCCGGGTCAGGCCAGAACCAGGAGATTCTCTCCCCAACCTCCTTGAATTTTCTCCTACGCCCTCCCCCGCAACCCCCCACATCTGAATAATAACTTAATTGAAGTTATTATTCCACCAGGATAAAAAAAAACAACCCCCATTGTGGCTCAGCTTTGTTTTTTCTTTATATAATCTAAACAATGTTTAGGATTTTTTTTTTTTAAAAGAGGGAAGAAAAAAAACTAATTACATCTTTGAGGGATGAAATCATAAATCACAGAGCTACGATGGGAACACGGGCCACGCCGGCCAAGCTCACGAGCCGGCGACAACTTCTTATCTCATTACGGTTTAATTAAGAATTATGTTCCAGCATCTTCTGTTTCATTATCGCTGGGCCCAGCTGACTTCTAATCTTTTTCCACCCGGCGCACGGGAGGGTCTGGTCCAGGATGCGCGCTAATGAATTTACAATTCTCTCTTTGGGGAACTTTAATAAAATTAGCCCGTGCGGAAGATGAACACAGATACGAGAAACTTCTGGAAGGAACATTTGCTTTCAATTATGGGGAGTCCTGAGGAGGGGGCGGGGGGGCCCGGGGGACCGTGACAACAGTAGGAAGGATGCCCGGGGCTGCGCTGTGTGATCTGGTCACACGTCCCTGCCCTGGTGGGCTTCCCTGCTGAAATCAAAGCACCAGGCCCCAGATACAACAGAGGTTGGATTTTCTGCTCCCGGGAGAGGCAGACAGAGAAAACGACCCCTAAACCATTCACAGATCATGGTACAAATATAGCTCTGAGAACTTCTCCAGAGGTGAGCCCAGGGCAGTGTGAGAATCTTTACCAGGGGCTCAAACTGGGTGGCGGCATCACGGCAGGCTTCCTGGAGGAGGCGACATTCATGCTGAAACCCAGAGGAGGAACAGAGCCGGCCGGGAGAGGGAAGGGTGAAAGTTGTTCCTGGGGACAGCCCCTCGCAAAGGCCGGCAGGGTGGAAGGGGCTCGGTGCACCTGAGGGACTTAGGGAGGGGGACTGTTGCGTGACACAAAGTCCTGGAGGCAGGAGACACGCAACCGTCTGAGCCCGCTGGTGCTGCTAGAACAGAATACCTCCCTCCGGGTCACTTATAAAGAAGAGAAATTCATTTCCTCACCGTTCTGGGCTGGGAAGTCCAAGGTCAAGGTCAAGGAGCCAGAAGGTTGCTGTCTGCTGCAAGACGAGCACCTCCTGGCCGCGTCCTCTAAGAGGGAAGGCGCTGCGTCCCCACAGGACAGAAGGCCGCCGGGCAAACAGAGCCCACGGCGTCCTGGGACCTCTTGTATAAGCGCCTCCATCCCCTCCACGTGGGGAGGGCTCCTCGGGCCTAATCACCTCCTAAATGCTCCACCTGCCAGAACTACCGCATTGGCCATTAAGTCTCCACACGTGATTTTGGAGGAGACGCATTCAAACCGTAGCGCTGGGGAGTGTGCCCTAAGAACAGTGAGGACCGGGCGCAGTGGCTCACGCCTGTCATCCCAGCACCTTGGGAGGCCGAGGTGGGAGGATAGCTTGAGGCCAGGAGTTCGAGACCAGCCTGAGCAAGAGCCTGACCGTGTCTCTACAAAAAATAGAAAAAAATTAGCTGGGTATGGTGGTGGCACCTGTAGTCCCAGTCACTCGGGCAGCTGAGGCAGGAGGATCGCTTGAGCCCAGGAGACGGAGGCTGCAGTGAGCTATGATGATGCCACTGCACTCCAGCCTGGGCAACAGAGCAAGACTCTGTCTCCACAAACAATTGTTTTTTAAATAGCCAGGCATGGGGGTCCCTGCTACTGTGGTCCCAGCAACTCAGGAGGCTGAGGCGGGAGGATCGCTTGAGGCCAGGAGTTGGAGGCTGCAGTGAGCTGTGATGATGCCACTGCACTCCAGTATGGGCAACAGAGTGAGACCTTGTCTCAAACATAAATAAGTTAAATGAATAAATAAATAAAATTCAAGCACTGAACAAACTAATTTATACTGACTATTCCTTTCTTCTTGCCACTGCGATAAATGACCACAAATGTCGTAGCTTGAAACACCACCCGGGGATCATCGTGCAGGTATGGAGGTCCGAAGGGTTATCCTGAGTCTAGATGATGGCTCTGTTTTAAGGTCAGCTTGCTCGCAACCTTCCTCCATTTAATTAAGGACAATCTTAACTTCCCTTTGCTCTGTAACCTGACACAGCCAGGCGTTCCAGGGTTCGGGATGTGCATTTCACTGGGGGGCTGCTATGCCACATCCCACTGTGACCCGCCCAAATCAGATCGCTGGTTGCCACTGGGCAGGAAAACTTCCAGGGATTGGACATATTTTAGGTCTTAGTCTGTGTGGTCACAATATGAATGTAAAACTTCATCAAGATGCATATTGGGCCGGGCGCGGTGGTTCACGCCTGTCATCCTAGCACTCTGGGAGGCCGAGGTGGGAGGATCGATCAAAGTCAGGAGTTCGAGACCACCCTGAGCAAGAGCGAGATCCCGTCTCTACTAAAAATAGAAAGAAATTAATTGGCCAACTAAAAATATATACAAAAAATTAGCCGGACATGGTGGCTCGTGCCTGTAGTCCCAGCTACTCGGGAGGCTGAGGCAGGAGGATCGCTTGAGCCCAGCAGTTGGAGGTTGCTGTGAGCTAGGCTGACACCACAGCACTTTAGCCCGGGCAACAGAGTGAGACTCTGTCTCAAAAAAAAAAAAAAAAGAGAGAGATGTACATTGGAGATATATGCTTCTTAGTATATGGTAAGCATCAATGATTTTTATTTTTAAAGAGAAAAGTCTGATGTCAAATAAGTGCCCAAAAAGATGTCTAACATCATTAGCCATCAGGAAATGCAAATTAAAACTATAATGAGACACCACTTGACGCCTATTAGAACGGCAAAAATTGTAAAAAGTAATAACACCAAATGCTGGCAAAGACGTGGTGAAACTCTGGATCCCTCATACGCTGCTGGCAGGAATGGAAAATGGCGCAGCCGTTGTGGAAAAAGTCTGGCAGTTTCTTTAAAAACGAAACACGCCACTGCCCTACCCCCAGCAGTCACATTCCCGGGCACCTCTCCTAGCGACACGAGAACATATGTTCGTGCAGAAAATAGTACACACATGCATCACAGCTTCATTCACGACACCAAAACACTGGAAACCAAATGCCCTTCGGTGGCTGAGTGGTGGGACAGATGGTGGCACCTCTACACCTGGAACATTCCTCAGCAGGAGAAGGGGACGTGATTGACACAGATGGCAGCCGGGTGGATCTCAAGGGTGTGGCGCGGAGTTTGAAAAGCAGTCGATCTTGGGAGAGCACATATGGTCTGATGTCATTTATACGGCAGTCTCAAAGCGGCCAAACTACAGACTTAGAGGATAGATTTCGTGGTTGTCAGGGGCCGAGGAGGAAGAGGTGGGGGTTTCGAACACAGAGATGCAACAGGTTTGCATCTCGGTGGTGATGATATGAATCTATACACGCAATTCAACCACACAGAACTATGCACACACACACACGCATGCTTACGCATAAATGAATGCAGGTTTTTAAAAAACTGTCGAAAACTGTATGCCTGTAGTCTATTTTTTTAATACATTTTTTTAAATTGGCCAATTAATTTCTTTCTATTTTTAGTTGAGACGGGGTCTCGCTCTTGCTCAGGCTGGTTTCGAACTCCTGACCTTGAGCGATCCTCCCGCCTTGG
This sequence comes from Lepilemur ruficaudatus, assembly GCA_963574885.1. Classification (NCBI taxonomy): domain Eukaryota; kingdom Metazoa; phylum Chordata; class Mammalia; order Primates; family Lepilemuridae; genus Lepilemur; species Lepilemur ruficaudatus. Next base: position 13,744 of record CAUYRT010057237.1, read on the forward strand.
CCTCCCAGAGTGCTAGGATTACAGGCGTGAGCCGCCGCGCCCGGCCTGTACTCTATTGTTTATTTTTATTTTTTTAGTAGAGATGGGGTCTCACTCTTGCTCAGGCTGGTCTTGAACTCCTGACCTCAAGTGATCCTCCTGCCTCAGCTTCCCAAGTAGCTGGGACTACAGGCATGCGCCACCATGCCCGGCTAATTTTTTCTATATGTTTTTAGTTGGCCAATTAATTTCTTCCTATTTTTAGTAGAGATGGGGTCTCTTGCTCAGGCTGGTCTCAAACTCCTGACCTTGAGCGATCCACCCGCCTCGGCCTCCCAGAGTGCTAGGATTACAGGCGGAAGCCCCCGTGCCCGGCCCCCGTAGTCTATTTACAGACTATGCCAACGTCAAGTTCCTGGTTTTGCTATTGCCCTAGAGTCACGTAAGTTGTCACTCGGGGCGACAACTTGGCGCTGAGCATACAGGACTCTACGTTCCATTTTTTGCAACTCCCTTTAAGTCTATAATCAGCCGGAAACAAAAAGTTAAAAAACCAAAAGACAGCGATTAGATCAGCAACGGATTAAGGGAGACTTTTGGGAAATCCAACGGAGCCTCATTTCTCTTCCTGTTTTTTTTTTTCCTTTTGGCAAAAATGCCCCTGTAACTATTTGCATCTATAAAGCCACGTCTTGATAAAGGGGAAGGAGGAGCTGTGGATTGTTCTAGCATGCATTTCAGTGAGGGAAAAGTATGAAAATACTTCCCCCCAACACTGGACCGTTTCTTTGTTCGTCCTGGGGATTCGCACCTGGTTTCGATGGTAAATGACACGCAATTGACCGTACAATAAAATAAAGCAGTTGCACATTTTGGTGTTTTTTTTGTTTTTTTTTTTTAAGCGGAAATCCCGATGGCGTCTCACTGCTGGCTGCAGATTTTGGTGCCTGATTTGTGACTCGTGTGGACTCTGCCTGGCGGCTGTGGGGCCTTCTCGGACTCTACACGCTCAGGAAGGCACTGAGCTCCCCACGCTAGGAGACTCCAACCGCAGAGAGATGCCGCGAGCGATTTCCCAGGACAGGACCGCGACCTCACATTCTCTCTCCTTCCCAGACCTCCGCTCGGAACCCAGGGACCCCCACAAAAGCGGGACTGTGGGGGCTCCCAGGACGGGCTGGAATGGAGATGAGAGATGCTCTGAGTACAGAGACACTCGCTGGCACGTGCTTTGCCGGGGGGGGGGGGCGCTGTAAAATGGCACAGCAGCCCCGGGAAAGCGCTTGAACCCTGAACAGCTCGCACCGGAGCCAGCAACAGCCTGCCTGGGTGTCCTCCCAGAGAAACGACGACGTGTGTCCCCGCAAAACCCTGTGCACAGACGTTCGTGCCAGCTCTGCTCCTAACAGGAAAAACGAATCAACTAGTGACACACGCCACACCTGTCTGAAACTCAAGGTCGTGATGCCCAGTTGGGGGAAAAAGCCAATCTCAAAGTGCAACATATTTTCAGATTCTATTTTTTTTTTTTTTTTTTTTTTTTGAGACAGAGTCTCACTCTGTTGCCAGGGCTAGAGTGTCGTGGCATCAGCCTAGCCCACAGCAACCTCAAACTCCCGGGCTCAAGCGATCCTCCTGCCTCAGCCTCCTGAGTAGCTGGGACTACAGGCATGCGCCACCATGCCCGGCTAATTTTTTCTATGTATTTTTAGTTGGCCAATTAATTTCTTTCTATTTTTAGCAGAGACGGGGGTCTCACTCCTGTCCAGGCTGGTTTCGAACTCCTGACCTTGAGCGATCCTCCTCCCGCCTTGGCCTCTCAGAGTGCTGGGATTACAGACGTGAGCCACTGCTCCCGGCCTCGAATTCTCTTAATATAGAATATTCTTGAAATAACAACATTATAGAGTAGAGGACAAAGGAGTGGTTGCCAGGGTTAGGAATGGGTGGGGGGCGGTTGGGAGATGGGAGTTCCGTGTCTCCTTTGCTGCGGTGGTTCTAAGAATTCAAACGTGGGATAAAACGACACAGAACTAGATACATTGTATCTGTGTCAATTTCCTGGTTTGATACTGTAATAAAATGTAACCATTGGGGGAAGCTGGGTGAGTGGCGCTGTTTCTCTCTGTGCTACCTTTGCAACTGCCTGAGAATCTGTAATCATTTCACAATAAAGTTTTTTTTTCTTTTTAAAAAAGGATGGAGCTGGGCATGATGGCTCATGACTGTAGTCCCTTGGGTAGTCACTCGGGAGGCTGAGGTGGGAGGATCGCTTGAGCCCAGGAGTTTGAGGCTGCACTGAGCTAATGATGATGCCACTGCACTCCAGCCTGGACAGCAGAGCAAGACCCTTTCTCTTAGAAAAGAAAGGAAAAGAAAAAAAAAAAGGTGGACTGAGAATTCTGTGGTCATATATATAGTAAATCTTCCCAGCAACAAAGAGCCAAGCAGAGACCAGGGGATTTCTTGGGAGATCATGGAGTCCCCGGTGCCATGAAGAAGCCGGCTCAGGGGACGCCCCACAGAGCTCCTTCTTCCACGCTGACGTCAAGGGCACAGATCGACTTCACAGGGACGAGATTGGGGACCACCAGCTGGAGCAGTCGTGGGTGAACCTGGCGGGAGCTATACTGGAACAATTAGCCTGGCCGGCAGCAAGGCAGATGGGGGCGCATCCATCACCCGCTCATTGCTGTCGCTGAGCTCCGGGCCCCGTGCTGGCAGGGGCCGCGGTGCGCACGTGCATGGTGTCATCAAGGCAACATGACGCGCACAGCCAACATCCCCTTCGCTGAGCCCAGCCTTCTCCTCGGACCCCCGCAGGCCTTTGCTTGGGCCGATCCTTCCACACGGGAGCCCATCCGGGGCCGCACAGACATCTCTGTCTCTGCGGCCAGACTCCTTGCGCACACTCAACGGGAAACACACCCACAAGCTGCGATTTAAGCGGCGAACGCGATTGTCCTTAGCACAGGGCACACAGGAGATGGGTACATGATGGCGCAACATCAGGGGGCAGGGAACCTGGAGGAGGTGGCAGCCAAGCTAAATGCTGAGGGACAAACAGGAGGGAGACAAGTCAAGAAGAGGGGCCTGGTGGTCGGGCGCGGTGGCTCACGCCTGTAATCCCAGCACTCTGGGAGGCCGAGGTGGGTGGATCCCTCAAGGTCAGGAGTTCGAAACCAGCCTGAGCAAGAGCGAGACCCTGTCTCTACTAACAATAGAAAAAAATTAGCTGGACAACTAAAAATATATAGAAAACATTAGCCGGGCATGGTGGCTCATGCCTGTAGTGCCAGCTACTCGGGAGGCTGAGGCAGGAGGATCGCTTGAGCCCAGGAGTTGGAGGTTGCTGTGAGCTAGGCTGACGCCACGGCACTCTAGCCTGGGCAACAGAG
>CAUYRT010057244.1:0-25703 GCA_963574885.1 Lepilemur ruficaudatus
CCCAGAGTGATTTTTCTGAAAACTAAATTTCAGGTTTCCTTAAAACCTTCCAATGGCTCTCCCCTGCCCACAGCTTTTAAGGTCTTTCAAGATCTGGCCCTGTTCCCCTTTCCAGCCTGATTCCTCACTACCGCCTCTTCCTTTCCGACCATCCTGCTTTCAGTTTCTTCAAGAACTCAAGAACTCCAGGTCATTATGTGTGCTGTTATCCACTGAAACACTTTACCTCTTAGCTTAAAACCCATTCCTCTGGAGGGGAGAGGGCTGGTTATGAGATTGACACCAAAGCCAGCCTGCCAGGTTCAACTCCCAGCCCTGCCACTTCCTGGCCATATAACCTTGGGCGAACTGTTAACACCATCGAATGCAGACCTCACTCCTGAGACATCTGTCCATCTGCCCACCTCGCCAGACTGTCAGCTCTGTGAGGCCAGGGGCATTTTGACTTTGATCCTGCTCATAGTCCTAGTGCCTGGCACACAGTAGGTGCTCACATTTGTTAAACCAGTGACTGGAAATCCAAAACCTACTAGACATCCCGGTGATATATGCGCTCCCGCAAACGGCCACCTCAAACAAGGAAGGAAAGGGAGCACGAGATTTCTAATGACGTGGCACACACGGTACTCAGGCAGAAAGCAGTCACAAAGGTGACTTGGTAATTAGGAAAATATCTTTATTATTTTTTCAGTGTTCCAATATTCAATGTATAAACCGTGATTGTGGCTTTTCATAATTTTACAAATTATAGAAAAATGATTTTTTCCCCCTTCTTTACGGACATCTCACCCCCGAATCATACAGGGCCCCATCATGGCTGAAACCCAGCAGGAAGAAAGGAGCGGAGAATACAAGGAGGGCCGTGGCTGTTTGCGTGGCCAGAGGTTTTTACACGTTACAGCCCAGGACGAGTAGCACAAACCTGCAGCCCCTTTGAAGGAGGCTCTACCGTGCAGCTCAAAGGCCAGCAGTGTGGCACTGGCGGCTGGCAGGCCACAGTCAAGGCAGCTCTGTGAGAATCAGAATAGGAGGCGAGCCTACCGCTCAAATCCCTTTCTCTAAAACACAGCCAGGCAAGAGGCTGTGGACACCAGCCAAATAGTGCTCTAGGTTTAGAAATTTCCCCTTTTACTCAGCTCACAAAGACTAATTTGTCAAACAGCTATTAAAAAAAAAATCAGAAAACAAACATTTGGTTCCATTTCAGCTACAATCAGTAGTTGGTAATTTTTAGCAAAAGAGGACTTGAGTTGCTCATTATCAAGTCTGTATTTTTTATCAGGCCCCTGACTCCTTTCTTATCCATGGTTTGTCACAGAATGGGGGGAGGTACAGCTGTAGCAGGAGGCCATTTGTTGATCTGAGAAAACTGTTAAAATGTTTTGCACTCACGTACAAAGGCTGATGGAATTCAAAAATGATCCCAATGATTTTTATGAGAAACACGACTGTTCCTCTTGGGTGTCTCAAGTCAAAACAAGGCAACCACCTAGTAATTTATAGTCCCCACATTTTCCGCCTTCCAGAAGGCATTAGAGAAAGAGCCAACCTCCGCCAGGAGCAATTGTAAACACACCACTGACAGCCTGGACACTTTGTTTTTAAATGCAGCAGGATTTTTTCCTTTGGCCCTGGCTGAAAAACCAACTCCCTAAGACTGGTTAGGAAGGGGCGGGTGGGAAGGCTCCCCCGAAACCGAAGAGTGGGGGACCTGTGGTCCCTGTCGAGTGGAGTGTGGCTGTGAGCATCGTCAAAGGCAATCAATACATTTATGGCGTACGAAATTGACCTGTGGTCCTCCAACTGGCCCCAGGCTCCACCTGGCTGGACATGAGGCACAGGAGGTACACAACAAGTCATCATAAGGCACACAGTTGAGGCGGCCTCCACACCAGGCCCAGAAAGATTATCTCTTCGCACGGTTCCAAAAGTGTTGGAAAGCAGAGGAGTTGATGACACTCACTATGAGCAGCAGCAGCAGATACAGGGATATCATGACCGTAAACCAATGGCTGGAAAACCAAGAGAGCTGGCTTGAAGCCCTGCTAAAGAGGGAAAAAAGAGTGATGTTGGCAAAAATAGAAAAACATTTGTTTTTCAAGTGTATGCAACAAGTTTGGCTCAGAGAAGACGAAATGATGAATTCCATCCTCTGCGTGAGCCATGAAATGAAGCTTCATGCTCCTTTGCTCAAGCAATCTGGGGCTGTTTGCCCTGGCACTGACACACCTTTCAACAGAACATTTTCTAAATGCACAAAGACAGCTATGCAATGAGCTCATCCCCCTTCTCCAGCTCCTCTTTTACCTTTTATAACCCATCTTTTCTTAAGCAAGACTTTGGTATCTAGAAGATTGACCTAGCTCAGGGTGTCTGCCCAGATGGTGGCAGGTGGCAGGTTATTCAACAAAAGTCTTTTCACTTTTAGACACATATAGATATAAATCCAAGCTGGGGAAATCCTCTTTGGCCCACTAGGAGACAATCCAAACCATCCAAGCGTGCTCTTAAAGAGACACTCCAGGGAGGAGTGGGAAAGGAATAGAATGTTCAAGCATAAAAAGATCATTTTAAACCAAAGGATAATGTTCCCCACAACCCTATTTAGACTTTCCAAATTTGGGTGGGTGGAAGGGGGTGGATTTTACTGGTTTACGAAATCTGGAAGTGCAGAAACCACTGGTGTATAAAAGCAGGAGTGGAGATTATTAAGAGTGACCCCTTTTCCTGTCGTGCCTGCTCACCTGCTGCTGATCCCCACAAGGAGCTCCACATGGATTCCAACAATGCAACAAGATCTTGGGGTGACCCCCAACCCTGGAGAAGCCTGCACATACGCCCACCACCATGCTGCTGAGACGGGACCAGGCGCCGCCATGGCCCTCAAAGGCTAAAGGCCCTTGTCTGCTGTTGTGTTCAACATGCTCATTTTAGAGAGAAAGATGAAGGATCTCAGGTCCAGAGAGGAGCGGGCGGTGGTTGCACAGCCACCAAGGGAAGCAAGAGAGCTGGCTGCACACAATCCCAGCAGTGTCCAGTCGCTGCCCTGACTCTCCACTTGCCCCATCTGTGGTTTCAGACTACAGTCCCGGGCCTAGTGGCTAAGGGACCACTCTGTCTGGGGCAGCCGATTTGGCTTCGGTCAGTCCCTCATGCTATTTGACTTTATAAATCTATCTTGTCACTAGAATATACAGTCCTCCTAGGGGGAGGACTTAGACCACATCTTCTCCGACTCCTACTCCTCCCGTAGCCACGGGTGTCACCATGCTTCATATACACTGTACCTAGCAGAGGGCTGCGGCTGGGGGTGGGGAGGCGATCACTGTGACAACTAAGCAGCCCGACAGCCAGAGCACAGCCTTTGGTTGTCCTCCTGGACCTCACGCAGGAACCGTCCTTCTTACCTCTTGGGCTGCTTCTGTGAATACACCAGCAAGTACTTCACTCGCAGCAGCTGGTTATTGGTGACCACAAAGTACTTTGGAGGGATGTCCCCGCCTTCGCTATGTTTGATTCTTGCTCTTCTGCGGTCTATCTCCTTGGAATCTGAAAGAGGAGGGTAAGGTGCACCTTTACCGGCGGGGGGGAGGGAGGGACACGATGACCAAAGCAGCAAATTATAAACAGAAATGAGTCAAGCCTCCTGGTCCTGAGGGCGGAGAAGCCCCAGCAGGCTGAGGAACGGGCCTGTGTGTATGTGAAGCAGCTGGAAGAAAACAGGAGAACCTCACAGGCAGGCAGGAGAAGGGAAAAGGAATAGGAGAATACAAGAGATACAATGAAGGAAAAACAAAACAAAACTCAACGGAGTGTGGAGAGCAGAGGGAAGAAGGAAACTGATGGCCATAAAATAAAGTGCTCTGGGGCGGGGAACAGGAGCAGGACTGCACCTGAAACAAGTCTCCTAGCAGAAGTTTTAAACACACCCTGCTGGATTTGAGCTTCTTTGAACATTTACCTTCCAGGCTTGTTTACAAAACAACAAAACAAAACAAAAAAAACCCTTTTCTTTTAATGACATGAAAAAGTTCTAAAACAAAACAAAACCAAAAAAAAAAGGGCCAACAGGCCGGGTGCGGTAGCTCACGCCTGTAATAGTAGCATTCTGGAGGCGAGGCAGGAGGATTGTTTGAGCTTAGGAGTTTGAGACCAGCCTGAGCAAGAGTGAGACCCTATCTCTATAAATAGAAAGAAATTAATTGGCCAACTAAAAATATATAGAAAAAATTAGCTGGGCATGGTGGCTCATGCCTGTAGTTCTAGCTACTTGGGAGGCTGAGGCAGAATGATTGCTTGAGGCCAGGAGTTTGAGGTTGCTGTGAGTTAGGCTGATGCCATGGCACTCTAGCCCAGGCAACAGAGACTCTGTCTCAAAAAAAAAAGGGCCAACAATGCATGACAGCAGAGGCTGCGAGGTTTTGTTTTGATGTTTAATGTCATGCTTTACAAACTTTCTAAAAATTATAAATGCAAATATCCATGCCATCTGGTTTGGGAGGGTGGTGTCAGGCCTGGACCTGTTTCTCAAAATACCAGTTGTTTTATATTAGAGGCCAGAACAGTCAGTTTTCTGAATTCTCCTTTTCTCAGGGGAGCCAACAGGTCAGTTCTGGGGACTGGAATGACAGTGCTGTGCTCTCTACCGCCTTTGAGGAGGGCAGCACAGCGGGGGCACAGGGCAAATAGTCTCAGGGACACATTAGAGCTATGGGATGAGATGCAGCTCATCATCGCTCTCTGGCGAGCCTAGGATTTACTCCCTGTGGCCCCAGCTTTCCCCTCCATGGGCTCCGGCACAACCGAGTAAATCAGAAGGTCTGGACCCAGTGTCCTTAGCTTCAGTTTAGCAAACATTTATTGAATGTCAAGGATGTACCAGGCTCTCTGCTGACACCAGGTTCCTCGTTCCTACCCTCAATGAGGAGCCCACGCACTGGTCTCACCAATTTTTTTTTTTTTAAATCAAATCTCACCTCCCCCCAAAGCTTTCCCTGACCACTTGGACCCACCAAGATTGCTCCTTGCCCTGAGCTGCCCGAGGACATTGTCATTCCCTCACCAGGGACCCCCACCACCTACCACTTCGTGCTAAGTGATCTTTCCCATTGTGTGTTCAATCCCGAAGAAGACTGCTCTCACCTTGAAGGCAGGCCCCTGTCCTGCATTGTTCTGCATTACCCAGCCCATCCCCTGGCATGCAATGGGTGCTCCACCCAACAGCTGGGCCAGCAAAAGCCTGTACCCCCAATAGAGTCCTGTAGCCCAGGTCTAGGCCAAGCACTCACTCACCCTTCTTCTTGGTTTGGCACTTGACATCTGGATGGTCAATGACCTCACACACAGCCACACAGCTGAGGATAGGGCCGAGGAGGCTATGCTGCCACCCATGGCCATGGGGGCTGTAAATTAGAGCCAGGCTCAAGTCACTGGTGAGGTAGGTCCCTTCTCCAAACAAGGATGTCTGCAATGGCAGAGGCCAACAGAAAACAAACACAGATGAGTGAACATAGTGTTGGCACAGCAAGACGACACAGGTTTTTCTTCAACAGAGTTGTAAACACGAAATTTTCAAGCCCCCTTTTTTCCCCCAGCAAGACACAGGATCAAATAATCCTGTGACATCATCATAGGATTATTACCATCTGACAACAGTTTAACTGATTGTTGATTTGGCCATCTAGCCTGGCAAAGTAGCAGTTCCTTGTGGTCAAGTTTAAGTGAGAAAACCAGGTGTAAGAGCCCAGACAGACCTCAGTTTGAATCCTGCAACAAGCTGGCAAGTTATATAAACTCTCTGTGTCTCAGTTTCTGTATCTACAAGTGTGTTCACAGTACCTCCTTAAGGTCATGGGTGAGGATTAAATGAGGTAATATGCATAAAACGTACAGCAGGACATGTAGCACATGAGAGATGGTAAATAATGGTGGGTACTCCAGCACAGGCTCTTATGTTACAATGTATATAGTAATTCCTGCTACACGATTGCCTTAAGCAGTTACACTGATGAGCTTATAAGAGCAAAGTCACACCCTCACGTACAGGGAGGGGCTCACACCTGAGGGTGGAAGTACTCTGAGTCATTACTTTGAAAGGAAATGAATCTCTCAGACCAGAAACTGTAACCAAAGGAGGGGGCCTACATAAAGGGCAGGGTACTCTCTGCATTGGTGTTGACCAAGAAAATGCCTAAAACTCTAGGAGGCATCTCCCCAGTGGTGGGTGCTCACCTGGTGTGCTCCATGAGGAAACATGCCAGGTGAAGTACCTGCAAGTGGAGGCTACAGCAGACATGGCAAACACAGCCTTGGCCCATGGCAGACATCTCTAATCAACCACAATGGCCAACATGATAATATCTATCATGGCGCTTATTCCTAATGACTCAAGAATCCTTCTCAACATAATGTTCCAGCTACTACCAATGGATGGACTTTGACATTCAAGTTGAAAGTCAACTGCTATTCCTGGGCCACGCCATCAGTATCTCAAGATGATGAGTGAACTTGAGCAGCTCACTGAAGAACATCCTATGCTCTGGAACTAAGCAATGTCCTATTCAGTGGCACCAGCCTTCTGCAATTTTAAGCCTGTTAAGTGAAGCTTAGGGGAAATGAAACAAACCTTTGCTTGGCCTTTGGGAAGCTCCTTGCTAGTTTAGGCAGTGTCCCCATCTCTCAAAAGTTGACACAGACCTTCTCCAAGGATGCTGGATGCCCTCTGCTCTGACCCCTCATCCACTCTTCACTTCCGTCTGCCACGTGTTCACCCTTCCCTAGACGTGAGAATCTCTCCAAGGCTGCCATGAGCAAAGGTGCACGTGAGGGGAAACTTGGGGTCTCTCCAGCCTGAAGACAATCTCACAGCTCCAACTGGAAGATGGGCTCCCTCAAGCAAGCCCTTCACTGAAAACCCAGGCCTCTAAGCAGCAAACTCCCCGGGGCACTGAAATGAAGGTTTGGTGTACAGGAGTGTAATCTGCAAGCAACTTCTCCAGGCTGGCTCCGGTGTAAAGCAGAGGCCCCCTGGGTTCCAGTAGCCTGGCCATAATAGTAAGCTGAGAGCCAGTGTGAGCCGAGCGCCAGTGTAAACAAGCCCATCATTCTCAGCAAAACTCAACGGCACTAATCAGATGCAGCAAGGTTGGGAAATGTCTCCAGCCTCAGAGCTGCAGCAGCTACAACTGAGCCCACGGCCCATGGAGCCAGCCCCTCATAGACAAGGCAGATGCTGCCAGGACTTGGGAAACGCCTGTAGCTCCCCTGCTACCCCAGATGACCTCTCCATCAGCCTGTGAAAGCAGCTACTGCTTCCCTGGTACTCTGTACATGGAGAACCCTTTGTATACGTGAACTGTTTCAATCCTCTCACACATCAGAAGGAGGGTAATGGTGTCCTATTTTACAGACTGGGAAACTGAGGCTCAGAGAGTTTAATTTGCCCAGGGCCACAGGGCTACTAAGTCTTTTTAGCTCCAGGGCCTGTCGGTAATCTTCCTCCTACACCTCGCTGAGGGGTAAAATAAGTGCCAGCAGAGAAGGGGTGGTGGGCACTGTTTTAACTCCTAAACATGGGAGGAAAGCAGCTCAGGGAGGGTGGGACAGGACCTCTCCTTGGTGCATCTCGGCACATCCCTCAGTTTCTCCAGTATCTGCCTCTATTGGAGCGTCCCCAAGGGAATGCTTCTCAGACTTCAGTGTGCATATGAATCATCTGAGGACCTTGTTAAAGGGTGTTTTTGGATCAGGTGGTCAAGGGCTGGCCTGAGACTCCACGTTTTCAACAGCTCCCAGGTGATGCGGATGCTGCCGGCCCAGGGAACATGATTTACTTGGTCTGGGATGCAGCCAGGCGTTTGGGATTTTTAAAAGTTCCCCAAGTGATTCTAAATGTGCAGCCAAGGTTGGGAACCATCCTTAAACCGATGCTTCTTGAACTACAACCAGCATAAGAATCATCTGGAGATCTTGTTAAAATGCAGGGTCTGATTCAGAAGGTCTAGGGTGGTTCCAAGAGTCTGCATTTTCACAGGCTCCCAGGTGATGCTGTTACGCTGGTGTGCAGACCACATGTGGTGCAGCAAGGCCTTGGTGAATGCCCCCCAACTCCCACCCCCTGCTGCCCTGAGGCCTCCCAGCCTCCCCACGAGCCAGCTCCTCAGCGTTCTGGCCCCCCACCCCACCCCACCCCCTGCTGCCCTGAGGCCCCACCTTGTTCAGGTGGCAGTGCAGGCCATTGTGAATGATGGAATGGAAGTTTTCTAGGCGGCTACCATGGAAGGCATAGATAAGGTCTCGTTCTCCTTTGGTCTCATAGAATTTGGCGTTGGCTGGGTCAAAGTACTCGATTTCAAACAGGAAGTCCGGAGCAGGAACAGGCGTGTGAGGGGCACCAGTCAGCTTTTGGATCTTTTCAAACTTGAAAACGAAGGGAGCCGCAATTTTATTTGGGAAGCTGGTAAAATGTGCTGCAAAAGTGGCTTCTTAAAACCGTGGGATTGACTCCCATGGGCTCTGCTCACGAGAATAACAAGTTTCATGAGGATAGAGACATTAATTCATAAGCAAACTCAGAGCTTATAGCTCAAGACTGCTTTCCTCTAATAACATTTCTCCCTACAGCAGGCTGAGAAGCATAAATTGCTCCTTCTAACTGGAGATCACTTCTAATTTTCTTAACAGTTTCACCTCTAGTTCCTGCATTCCATCTTTACAATAATTGCATGAAGCAGAACGGAAGGATAAATTGCAAAAATAGCCACAAATTTTCCCTCCCATCAGTATCCATACATCCCTCTGCAATATGATTTTGCAGGTTGGATTCTATCAAGATGCCATCAAGAGATGGGACCCATTTCTCTACCCCTTGAATATGCACTTGGCCACATGACTTGCTTTGGCCAATGGGACAGTAGCATACATATGGCAAACAGAGACTTGAAAAGGGTTTGCCCTTCCTTGTTTGCTGCTGAGAACCCTTCACCCTTGTCCTGGGCTGGCCTCCCATAGGACGAGTGCCTCACAGAGAAAGGCCTCAGCCATGGCAGCCACCCCAGCTGAAGGCCCAGAAAAGTGAGGCTACACTAGCTCATCCAGCCCCAGCCAATCCACAGAATCATGAGAAGCAATCAGCATTTGTCATTTTAAGCCACTAAATTTTAGAGGTGGTTTGTTATGCAACAAAAGCTCATTGATACAGAAGAGTAAACTTCTTTCTCAAGGACGATAATCCTTTTCAGGGTAGAGACTACATCATTTCAGTGGTTTTCAAACAGCAGGTGATATGGGTTGGATAACTGTCCCCTCTAAATCTCATGTTGAAATTCGATCTCCAATGTTGGAGTGGGGCCTGGTGGGAGGTGTCTGGGTCATGGGGGCAGATCCCTCGTGAATGGGTTGATGCCCTTCCCCCGATAATGAGTGTGTTCTCACTTAGTTCACAGCCAGGGCTGGTTGGTTAAAAGAGCCAGGCACTCTCTCTTGCTCCCCTGTTGCCATGTGACATACCTACTCCGCCTTCACTTCCACCATGAGTTGGGACATGTTTACTGTACAGCCTGCAGAACCATAAGCCCAAATAAACCTCTTTTCTTTATAAATGACCGAGCTTTGGGGTTTCCTTTATAGCAACGCAAGATGAAATAAGACAGCAGATCACAGACCAAAGCCAGTCTGTGGCAGTCTTCTCTGGATTAGGAGTGAATGAGAAAAATAAGGGCAATGTAACAGATATATTTATATTGCTAGTTGGTTGTCATGATCTTTTCTTTGGAAAAGATGTCCTTTATTCTGAGGTCAAGACCATCCTCTTTTTTAGTATTATAATATCCTTTTATAACATAGGATACACACAGTCGACAAAAGCAAAACCCAAATATTACCTAGGAATTAGCAGCCCAGACTGGACCTGAATACAGATCTCCTGACTCCTACTCCAGGGCTCCTTATGTCAACATCCCATACAAATGGGTGTCCCTTAGACTCCAGAATCCAAGGTATCAAATTCCATACCACTTAGGGAAGATTTTTGTCTTTAGCAGGAACTTATAAAACTGAACGCTCTTAAATTGAAATTGATTAGTTAAGTTTAGAACAGTAGATATATCCCTGCCACCACTCAAAGGAAGGAGCCCCAGATCAGGAATCAAGTCCTATACTCTGGTACTTGTCATCCCAGCCTGTCCCTGGGAGACCCCAGCCAGGCAAGGTAAACCAAATTATGGAATGTCTGACTTGTGCTAGAGGGGTACCCATATTCTATCGCAGCCCCACTTTAACTATTAATATTCTCAGTTTACTAAAACAGAGACCCAATATCTGATGGAAATAGGATTTGAACCCAGAGCACGAGGTTTTCCACTACTTTGGGCTCAGCCTCTGTTTCCCCAACAACTGGACTAGGCCAATGTTTCTTAAGGTGTGATCATGGTCACCCTTATCAGAATTACCTGCAGCGCTTGCTAAATAAATGATACTTAACATTTATCGAGTCTTTAGTATATGCCCATAGGCATTATTATAAGTGTGAAAATCCACAGCCAGTTCCTCAATGGAAGCATACCATTATCCCGTTTTACAGATGAGGAAACTGAGTTACTGAAATGTACCCAGTAACTACTCAAGGTCACTAGCGAGTAGGAGGCAGAACCCAGCTTGCCACTGCCAGCGCGCAAGTTTCTGCACCTGACTCCAGACACAGAATCAGGATCTCTGAGGGTGAAGTCCAGGAATCTGCATTTTCAACAAGCTGCCCAGGTCACTCTGGGACACAGGGAGGTCTCAGAGCCACTGGTGCAGCGCTGCCCCGGAGCCCTTCAGCCTAGGAATCCGTGCTCCTGCAGACCGGTCTTACCTCTGCCTTCCCTGCACTGTGGATTGTCAGGACCTTGGAGGATAAAATCCAGCTCATCAGGTCCAAGGCCCGTTTGTCTTTGTCTCCGGAGGACTGGAGAAGTTCTTTCAGGTTAGGTAACTTGCTAGCATCTGCAAGCTGCAGAGAGGGAGAAACCTCCGTTAGCAAGGACCCTGGGCAAAATGATGGCCGGGGGCCCCCTAGCGGTGAGGCAGGCAACTTCCTCTACTGCCCTGCCTAAAGACTTCCCTGAGGGGAGAAATTCACAGTTCCACAATCCCCCTTTCCAATACCAAACTCTAAAAGCTCTGAACTCTGAAAGGTTATTTTTTGTTTTTTCAGTATCAAACCTGACCTGAGCTGAGCTGATGTGAAGTTTGTCTTCATTTATCCCACTTCCTGTTACAATTGATGCATTTTGCTGCAGGAATATTAATGTGTCTGAGTATGGGATGACCCCCTACTGGCTGTGTTACTGAGTATATGATGCATGTTACAATGCCTTTTACCTTCTGCATGAGCATCAGTTAACTTCTGTTAACCTGTTCCCCTGAAGACCAGATAAAGGCAGTATGACAACTACATAAAATAACCAGGCAACACCGCTTATGGTAGAAGTGACCCAGAATGGTACACTACATCTGGACTGGGAGGAACTGTAAATGGGGAATACATGGCTTTGGGTTTCCAGAGTGTGATGATGTTTTGTAGGGACCCCAGCAGCTATGTGTATGACATTCTCACAAGAAAGACCAGCCCCAAAGGAATATGGGGCTTCACTTAGGCCAGAGCAATTCCTGCACCCACCCAATGTGGGCCTCATCTCTTTGCCCCTGAGCTGTCATTTTGGGGGGCAAAGAGTTCTTGGGACTCCATATGGATTGCTACAAGGAATTCCGCAAAAACAGAACACCTGAGGCTACGCAGCTGCAAGCTGTGAGCCACCCTAGAGCCTTGCCTTTGGATGTAGGCTGATGCCCCGAGTGTGTCCTGTGATGGGCAGCACCTATCACAATTCTAAAATCAGGAAGAATCTGGATCCCGAAACTTATTTGGTGCCAGGATGTCTGATAAGGGACTGGGGACCTGCACTAAAGACAGTGACAGGGTCTTTGCTTTTGCTAAGTTATGACTGACTAGATGTCAAACCTCTCCAGCACGGCATTGAAGACACCCCTGGCCTAATCTCAACCCCTCACCCTCCCCTCCACCACAGACCGGTGCTGTCCATGAACATGTCTTGTTCTAAGCCTTTGCTCACTCAGTTGCCTGAAATGCCCCTTCCCTCACCTCTGCCAACCTGGGCACCCCTGGCCCAAGAGACCACTCTCTCCTCCAACCTCAAAAGCCCTCACACCCAATCCCCAAGTACGGCCAGACTCCTGGAGGTCAAGAACTATCTTGTGTTTTTTAATTCTCCTCTTTCCTCAATGTAGAATAAAGAGCATGAACTCTGGAATCAGACCTTGGTTTGAATCCCTGTTCCTTAGGCAAGGCACCAAATCTGGCTGAGCCTCTACCTCCTAACACATGAAGCTCACTACCTCCACACAGAGTTGTCAGGAAGATTAAAGAGGGTACTCTCAGGGCCTGGTCTATACCTGTCCATTTCTTTTCTTCCCATGTATATTTCTCCTCAGACAACAACCCTCAACCCAGCAACCTTTCCCTCTGCTTTGCTAGGGATGTAGTTAGCACTTATGAATACCAGTGGGTTCTTTTCCAATTTCTAGAAAATTGACTGTTGCTGACTTTGCGGTTTTCTCTTAGCTTCATAGTTGAAAATTAGAAACATTTCAGGGCTGCTTTATTTCTGTCTCTCTATCCAAAGATTCAAACAATAGCCTCATACTTCTAGTAAAACTATCTCTACATACCTCATGGAGTGCCAGTGAGGATCCAGTTTAGTTTTTTTTAAAGAATGGATGTGTAAATGCTCCACAAGTGTTGGTGCTATTTCTATGCCTTGTTTAAGCTCTACAGGGCCTGCTTCACCCCCAGGCTGCATGACCCCAGCCCCAGGTCCTTGCATAACTCAGGGAACTTTTTTTTTTTTTTTCTGAGACAGAGTCTTGCTCTGTTTCCCTGGCTAGAGTACAGTACAGAGTACATCATAGCTCACTACAACCTCAATCTCCTGGGCTCAAGGGATTCGAGTAGCTGGGACTACAGGCATGTGCCACCACACCCAGTTAATTTTTCTAATTTTTGTAGAGATGGGGTCTCGCTCTTGCTCAGGCTGGTCTTGCACTCCTGACCTCAAGTAATCCTCCTGGCTAGGACTCCCAGTGTGTTAGGATCACAGGCGTGAGCCACCACACCTGGCCCTACTCAGGGAACATTTACTGAGTGTCTACTCTCTATCAAGCCCTGTGCTTAGGGGAGGGGACGTTAGAAAGACTTTAAAAAGGGCCCCCAGTCAAGTGGGGAGGCAGAAAGGTAAATAGTTATGACTTAAAAGTATTCACTGTCATAATAAAGATGGACACAAACTAGTAAGGGGACAAGGCAGTACTTCTGTCTGGTTGGGGCTAAAGGAAAAGGGGGTGGGGTCAGGAACTGCCTCACAGTGGAGGTGCTATGTGATCTGGGTTTGCCATATGCAAGTACAGGATAGGAAAAGATAAGTGCAGCGTGTGGTCAGGGAAATGGACAGTGGCATCATCAACTGTGCAGGTCCTCCTCCCAGGCACCTGGGGTCCAGACCTCAGCTCTTACTCCTCTGCGAGCTGTGTGACCTTGGGTGAACTATTGACCTCCTGTGTCTCAGTTTTCTCAAATACATAACTGGGATGATATTAATATTAGTAGCTACTCACAGGATCCCAGTGAAAGTTAATCAAGTTAAACAAGTAAAGTACGTAAAGCAACAGGAAGGTATTAGGTACTCTAATGTTAGTGTGACTGCCCTGACTGTTGGCATCATTAACTACAGGTGGTTCTGTGTGGCTGGAGCCTAGAAAACGGTCCCTATCACTCCTGTTCTCAAATCCCACCTGTGAGTCACAGCCCTCATCAAAGTCCAGACCTGGGCCCAGGGAGCCCCACAAAAGCACAGTCAGCTAGCCAGGCCCCATGCAGGGACTCAGTCTGGGCAAGTGGGAAAGACCCCTCTCAACTCTGAGCTGGATCTGGGCCTCACCCAAGTTCCCCTATGGGGCCAGTCCTCTTCCAGGCCTTCCCACTGGACCTGCCAGACAGAGCTCCTGCCACATCCTGGCCTCCGTTCCCCCCCATCTGCCCACACTCTTTAACTGCTCAACTGACCTCCTTTCTGTCCCATTCACTTTCCATGTTACTCTTAAAAATAAATCTGTTCCAACAAGTTAACAGGATTCTTCCTCTTGTGACTGAAACCTGTCTGCATTTTAGCAGGGAACTTTTGGGGACCAGGCACACAAGTGGGGTTGCCATTTAAAAGACAGTCTACTCAGTTAAATTTGAATTTCAGATAAGCAACAAAATTTTTAGCATACATATAACCCATGCAATATTTGGGGCATATTTGTACTAAAAAAAGTATTGGTTGCTCATCTGAAAGTCAAATTTAAGTAGGTGGCCTATATTTTTATTTGTTAAATCTAGCAACCCTACCCTAAGGCCCTGGGGAATCTGGTCTGGCCCTCAGCCTAACAGCACCTTCTACTACCAAGTCCCTCTCTACTTGCAATGCTATTCTTCAAGTGACCTGTCTTTCACCTTCGTGTTTCTGCAGCTGCCTAGCACAACAGTCCACTCAGTCCACAAGGCCAGCTTCAAGTCACCTCCTACGTGAAGCCTTCTCTGACTATTCACAATCTCTGTGCTCAACAATTATGTTCTATGTTCAACAGTTATGGCACAGCCTCATGTTGGTATCCAACCCTTTGAAGCCACCTCTAATCTGGTTGGAGACAAATACTCCCTGAGCCCAGCAGCCAGCCTGGAAGCTGGCATGAAGGTCTGAACAAGACAGTAATGGCTACTGTTTGAACTCTTACCATGTGCCAGGCACTGGACCTAAATGCTATACACGTGCTCATTTTATGCTCACGACAACCCATTTTGAAGATAAGGAGACTGAGGCTTGGAGATACTAAGCACCTTGCCCAGGGTCACACAGCTATTCAGTGGCAAGCCAGGGATATGAAGCCAGGAAGCTTCACTCCAGTGTCCATTCTCCTGTCATGCCCTCCTACCAAACGAGTGGAGAAATTTCGTCACGGACTGAATATGTTAGACCAAAGGAGCAATCCCAGCAGAACTTTAAGAGGCTGCTTAGGAGGCTAATCAGGTATGTTGCTAGAATCCACCCTCCCCACAAAATAATACAACCATGATAGCTACTGGCTATGCCTAAGCCCTGCCAAAGGTAGGGAGTGGCCAGGCACAGTGGCTCACACCTGTAATTCTAGCACTTTGGGAGGCCAAGGCGCGAAGATTGCTTGAGGCCAAGAGTCCAAGCCCAGCCTGAACAAGACCCCATCTCTATAAAAAATAGAAAAATTAGCCATACACAGTGGTGTGTGCCTATAGTCCCAGCTACTCTGGAGGCTGAGGCAGGAGGATCCCTTGAGCCCAGGAGTTTGAGGTTGCTGTGAGCTATGACGATGCCACTGGTAGGGAGAAAGATGTGATGTATAGTAAGGAGCAGGAGACAAAATCTTCAACTAGACAAGATTTCTGAACCACAGTTGGTGACAGCAGGAGGCATTTACTAACAACTTGATTTTATATATATATAGTTTTTTAGCTGTCCAGCTAATTTCTTTCTTTCTTTCTTTTTTTTTTTTTTAGTAGAGACGGGGTCTCGCTCTTGCTCAGGCTGGTCTCGAACTCCTGACATGGAGCGATCCTCCCACCTCGGCCTCCCAGAGTGCTAGGATTACAGGCGTGAGCCACCATGCCCGGCCCCAACAACTTGATTGAGGAGAGCAAGAGTTCAGGAGGAAGGCAGGCATTTCTGGGGCCGGGAGAGGTGGCAGAGGGAAGGGTTCACGCAGCAGGTAGGATGGAGTGGACACAGAATGATAACAGGATCTGAGAGGCAGAGCAGAGGGCACTCTGGGAGGGAAAGAGCAGGGCAGATGGGCAGAGAAGTGAGCATTGCAGTCCCAAAAAGTGGGTCCTGGGCTCAAATACCAGATAGGCAAAGAAAATGAGTAAGGGGGCAGTCTGGGAAAGACTGGGGAGGACTGTGTTGAACTGGAGTCACTGACCTTGGCCTCAAAAAGGGCCCAGCCAATCCCTGGCTCCAGTAGGTTCCTGCCCAAGGGCAACCTCCACCAAGGCTGGGGTCTTGGATACTTTTGTTTTTTTTGCTTGAAAAAGAAATCAGAAAGCTGTATTTCTTTAATTTTCCAATTTCTAAAAAGCCAGAGGACAAACAAAACCTATCAGCCCACAGACCACACCTGCGCGGTCTCTGCTATGGAGAGTTAGGAAGGATACAGCTGGGGAGACGGCTGGGGCAGGGCTGAGTGGTGGGCAGAGCTGACAGCACCCGGGGTTTGAGAATGGAAGTCTCTGGAAAGAGGCAGTTTTTGAGTGACAGCCTCACAGAGGAGAGGACCAATGAGATAGGAGGAGGCAACTCAACCTCCTCACCATAAGCAGGAGGTGACAGGACAGCCAGGGAGACACTTTGCAACCACTCAGATCACACGCTCCTGGGGAGGAGGTGGCTCAGGAATTTTGTTTGGCGATATTGCCACTGGTGATTCGTATCACCAGGAAAAGTTGTAGACGCTCAGGTTTAGACGTTGGGCAATGAGATCCTAGAAGGGTGTAGTAGAAGAATAAACATCTGGAAAATACACTTGTCTAGGAAAGTGCCAGAGGTCATAGTTACTAGATGTGGGTGAAGGGGCTAAGAAGGAAATGAACCAAAAGTCCATCCAAAGTCACCAGCCTCTGGGACCAGAGCAACACCTGGAACACCAGGGTGGGTGGACCTGGTGGGCTGTCGAGAGGAAGATTGAAGAGGTGGACACCATAGTTACGTGAGGCACACTTTGCTTTGCACAAACCCAATATGAAAGTCCACATTTTCCAAAACTGATTGGGGGTCAGAGTGTACTTTACAAAAGGAGTCATGATGGGAACCCTTAAAGCAGTGGTTCTCCATGCTGGCATCAGCTGGGAGCAATAGAGTGGCGTGCCACCAGCAAATCTAGTGATTAGCTGATGACCACAGGGATAAAAACAGAACCTACAACACCGAGTTGTTTGGAAGATTACAGGAGTAACATGTGCAAACAGCTCAGGACAGTGCGAGGCAAGTAGTAAGTGCTATTAATGTGGTGTGTTAGGTGCTATATTATTATCAATCTAAGGCCCCTCTTTACTGTTCACCAATCCGCTGAGAAAAGGCCTGAATTTCTGGGATGGCTGGAAAGGAGGAAGTGATTGGTACTGGAAGGATGGTTCCTACCCCTCCATCGTTCACATCCCTATCCCATAGGCTAAGACATCTTTCTAGCCACACACATACTCACTGACAGTAACATCTCATTACATGTATCTATGTCTATATCTGTATATTTTCAGAGATGTGTACATTTCACCCCACTCTTCAGATCTTTGAGAGCAGCAGGGAAATAAAAGGGTAATCGGAGAGACTGAGACTCTTACCTTGAGATATCAAGAATGGATCTAAATGGGTACTTTTATTAGACCAGACTAAATCTGTTATCATTCCTTACTACCCAGCAGGTAGGTGCTCATGAAAATGATCCAATCAGTTAATAGGAAAATTAAAAAGCTGCATATTCTCTGCAAACAAACAAAAAAGTCCCAATGCCCAGGCTGCACCTCAAACCAATTAAATCAGAATCTCTAAGGATGGGGCCCAACAATTAGTATTTAAGTTTCCCAGGTGATTTCAATTCGAGCCAAGGTTGAGAACATCATAAAGAATGCTCTCCCGTAAATGTCAATATCCAATTTCCAATCTGGAAATAAGCATCAAAAGCCTGCCTTAGAAAGGTTTGTTAGCCTTTGAACCAGTGATTTCACCTCTCAGAATTTACCTCAAGAAAATAACGAGAGATATAAGCAATGATTAACATGGAAGAAAGCTCATCACAACATTATTTGTAAGAGCAAATAAGAAAATTGTTAAGGAACTCAGAGGAAGGACTGCTAGCCAGTAGGGGGTGGAGGCACAGACTACAGTAAGGTTTCGTGCATCTTAAAGGATGAGGGCGAGTTTGCCTGGATTAAGAGAGAAGTGGCATTGGGAGAGGTCAGGAGAGAGGTGCTAATGCATGTTTTAAGCCAGACACTGGGGAGTCATCTTGTCTAGACAGTGCAAGCCAGATACCAGAAAGAAAAGGAAAAAGAAGCCGGGCGCGGTGGCTCACGCCTGTAATCCTAGCACTCTGGGAGGCTGAGGCGGGTGGATCGCTCAAGGTCAGGAGTTCGAAACCAGCCTGAGCAAGAGTGAGACCCCGTCTCTACTATAAATAGAAAGAAAGAAGTTAATTGGCCAACTAAAGATATGTATAGAAAAAATAAGCCGGGCATGGTGGCGCATGCCTGTAGTCCCAGCCACTTGGGAGGCTGAGGCAGAAGGATTGCTTGAGCCCAGGAGTTTGAGGTTGCTGTGAGCTAAGCTGACGCCACGGCACTCACTCTAGCCCGGGCAACAGAGTAAGACTGTCTCAAAAAAAAAAAAAATTTACTAAATGAAGAAATAAAATGGTATTTGTAACACTGTAACTAAACATTCCTCATGCTGAGTTAATTTAGATAAGCTGGTTAAATAGATTTGGATAGTGAATTGTATTTTGAATGAAGGTAAAATGGTTTTATTTGGAGGGTTTTATTTAGACTAAAAACAATGGAAGTTTAAAAAACAAACCAAGCCCCTTTCCTCACATCAAAAAATCAACTATGGACCCTTGACTAATCACATAAATGTTCAGCTTTGTCAGAGTACATAACAGAATGATTTCAGTGAATTTTTTTTTTAAGAGACGGGGTCTCACTGTGTTGCCCAGGCTGGACTTGAACTCCTGGGCTCAAGTGATCCTCCCACCTCAGCCTCCTGAGTAGCTGGAATTAGAGGCACATGACACTGTACCCAACTTAGTAAATGTATTAAATCAAAGTATGAAGTGAAATATAAAATAAAATGTAAGACAAAGCCAAGATCTGTTTTGTTTTGAATTGGGTAGATTCCTTCATGAAAAATATGGGTGCGTGGTAAAAATATGCATGTTTATTAAATATATTTTGAATCGTGAGATTTCTCCTCCATCAATGTAAACTACAGAAGACAGTTTAATTATGAGGAATAAATTTCAGTAACGTCATAATCAAGCTGTTTAATTTTATCATTTTTATAAATTTGGGCTTATCAGATGATATAAAAATGCAAGCAATTTGTCTTTTGTCTCCTATTATTTTACCATTTCTTCTTTGATTACTAGCTGTCTCAAACACCCAAAACACTGAAGTTTTGAGGCCTCTAACTTCTTTTTTTTTTTTTTTTTTTTATTTTTGAGACAGCGTCTCACTCTGTTGGCCAGGCTAGAGTCCTGTGGCATCAGCCTAGCTCACAGCAACCTCAAACTCCTGGGCTCAAGCGATCCTTCTTCCTCAGCCTCCCGAGTAGCTGGGACTACAGGCATGTGCCACCATGCCCGGCTAATTTTTTCTATATATATTTTTAGTCGGCCAATTCATTTTTTTCTATTTTTAGTAGAGACGGGGTCTCACTCTTGCTCAGGCTGGTTTCAAACTCCTGACCTTGAGCAATCCGCCCGCCTCGGCCTCCCAGAGTGCTAGGATTACAGGTGTGAGCCACCACGCCCAGCCGAGGCCTCTAACTTTTGTGGCTTTTTTTGCCCTTTTAAAAAGGCAGCAATCAACAGCTTATAGTAAATCTTTTAAGCTTTGTGGGCCATATTGTTTCTGTTGCAAGTATTCAGTTCTGCTGTTAGAATGCAAAGATAGCCAAACAAATGAACATGACTGTGTTCCAATAAAACTTTACTTATAAAAAGATATGCCTGACTTGACCTTTGGGGCTTTGCTTTCCCAAAAGTCAAAGTTAAAAAATCAGTAGGGGAAATGACAATAATCGTAGTATTGTAATGGTAGAAGCCTAGGGATACTTATTCCATGCCGTAATTGCAGGCGAAGCCTCACTTTCCTCATCTGTGTGTAGTTACCTTGGAAGATGGTTAAAAACGTTAAAATAAGGTATGGAAAGCACCTAGCATAATGTCTGACACATAGTAGATACTGAATAAGTATTTACTTCTCCACTCTTTGTTTTAAAGCTGCTCAGTGCTCTGTGACAAATGCAACAGATTGTGATATAATTAGTCAGGTTTTTTACAGTTTGTATTATACTTAACAAATTAGTTCAAATATAAGAAATTATAGTTATATGTTTATAGCTAAGTTGTCTTTTGAATTATGCTTTCTTAATATGTCATAACTGTGCTTAACTTCACAACAGTATCAGAAACTTCACATAAAAAAGAATTATGGCCAGGCACAGTGGCTCATGCCTGTAATCCTGGCACTTCTGGAAGGCTGAGATGGGAGGATTGCTTGAGCTCAGGAGTTCAAGACGAACCTGAGCAAGAGCAAGACCTCATCTCTACTAAAAATAGAAAAATTAGCCAAGTGTGAGCATCATGGCATGTGTCTATAGTCCCAGTTACTTGAGAGGCTAAGGCAGGAGGATCACTTGAGCCCAGGAGTTTGAGGTTACCATGAGCTAGGCTGACGCCATGGCACTCGCCTAGGCACTCGCCTAGGCACCAGAGTAAGACTCTGTCTCAAAAAAAAAGATCAAGAATTTTGTGTCAAAATATAATTTTATATTTTCCATTGTCATAGAAAAGGTTTGATAATGTCATTTAAAATACGTTACTTTGATTTGACCTAAGAAGTAAGGTTTCTGTATTTTGCTTGTGTGCTTCAAAAATGCTTTTAGGATTGCATTTATTTAAAATAATTGACTGCTTGCTGTGAGGGCACTGAGCTAGGTAGTCTGCTAGGATTTGGTTGCATTTAAAGACCATCCATATTTAGGGACTCATTTTTGTGTTATGATTAAGATATAAGTAAAGCTTCAGAAAATTGGTTTTTTTTCTTTCTGAATTTCTATCAAGATAAAGCTGTTCTATTTTGTTTTTTATAAAGTTCGTTGAGATACCCTAAAGCCATTTCATGGCTCACAAATGGGCCATATCCTGCAACTTGAAAACCACTGATGTAGACTAGAGTAACCCTTCTCCAAGAGTCTAAGTTCATCATTTCATTTGAAATTCAGCTTATCTACTCTTGCTTCCTCTAGGAACACTCCATAACTCCCCCAACAATTGGCCAATATGTCTATTAAATTTTAGTTGTTAATATGTTGTCCGAGAAAAGTATGCGTTAACAGTTCATGTGTTCTTAATAACTAATTTGTAGGTTATTGAGGGCCGTGACTATTGTTTTGTGTTCATTTAACTATGCTCTAAAGTACCAGACCCTCAAATATTTACTGACCAAAAAATCTAGAAGAAAATAAGTTATGCATTAAAAAGTAGGTCTTCTAGTATTAGAAATCACATTACCTCACATTGAAAACTGTATAAACTCTCTATATACTGGTCATGCAGATTTATCTAGTATTAAAAGATTGTAGTGTTAAACAGACTGTTTTGTGAATCTGATGGTCCTTCGCTCCTTTCCCCCTTAAACACACACTTGTCCATATAGTATCGGGGGATTTATGGAAATTAGGTCAGGAACTCCAGATGTAAACCTCTGATCCAGGTGATTCATCTAAGGACTATATAAGTGACTTGCAAATGTTTTTCAAAATAATGATTCAACTAGTGGATATTTAAGAGCTAATGAATGGAAATTTGATAGTTTTTGTAGGCATCCTAAAGGAATCTTAGCCTAAAACTTTATATCTTATCCTTTTATACTTTAAATGTATAGCAAGATTGGTATTAATAGTTTCACCAAATCACAGTACTTTTTGCTTTCCCCAGAATTGGATCCCTTGCCCCAATCTCTTAATGTTTTATGTCATATGCTGTATCTTCTGTATGTGTTTCTTAAATGTTAACAACTACATTTCAAAGTCTTTATCAGTATTTTCCCTTTTACAGATGAGGAAACTGAGGCTCAGAGAGATTAAATATTTTATCCAAAGTATTGTTGGAAGTGATAGCAAGGATTTGAATTCAATTTATTTGACCCCAAAAGCCCTTGATTTTTCTACTTTGTCTATATTATAGTCTGCCTTAAGACTTACTTTGTTTAACATTGTCTTTTTGGTAAGATTAGAATCTTTCTGAGGAAGCCCATCTTTGACTTTAGTGTCTGAAAATGTATTTGAATTAAAATGAAGAACTTGGAGCCTGTAAATTGTAAATAAGCTCCTTAAGTGTAGGGGCTGTGTCTTTTTATCTTAATATCTCAGTGCTTAATATGGCTGTGATACAGTAAGAAATATATGTTTGGTCTTTGTCCCCTGTAAGTGACATAGGGCTTCTAAATCCCTAGGAATTTCCTTAGGGATAGGAGTTATAAGAGTGTCTTTTGTTTGAACAAGGCAACTTTTGGCAGGCCTCTAGATAGCTTCAAGTTGGGGGGCTGGTTTCCAGAAAAACCAAGGCATGATTAGAGGGTTGAAACTTTCAGCCACACCCCTGACCTCTGGGAAGACAAGAGGAGTTAGAGCCAGCCACCAATGGCCAATGATTTAATCAACTATACCCATGTAATGAAACTTCCACAAAAGACCCTAAATGACAGTGTTTGGAGAACTTCTGAATTGGTCAATATATCAAGGTGCAGGAAGGGTGGCGTGCCTGGAGAAGGCATGGAAGCTCTTCTATTAATAGAATCCACCTATAACTTGCTCTGTGCATCTCTTCTCTTCCATTTGGCTGTTCCTAAGTTGTGTCCTTTATAGTAAACTAGTTATAGTCAGTAAAGTGCCTTCCTGAGTTCCTGAGCTAGTCTAGCAAATTACTAAACCTGAGGAGGGGGTCATTAGAATCCCTGATTAATAGCTGGGTGGTCAGAAGTACAGGAGGCCCAGGTCTTGTGCTTGGTGTCTGAAGTGAAGGCAGTCTTGTAGGACAGAGTCATTAACTTGTGGGATCTGATTCTAACACTGGGTAGATAGTGTCAGAATTGAGCTGAATCATAGGACACCCAGTTGGTACCTGGAGAATTGGTGTGAGAAAAAGACTCACACATTAGGTGTCAGAAGTGTTGAGAGGGAAAAACAGCTCAAAATGGCACATAGTAGATGCTTTGTTCCAATTTGCACTTTTATAATTTGTTTAAACATTAGTCTTGATTGTGAGCTAAATATCAGAGATTATTCTATCCTAGTCATTTCGTATAAAATGAGAGAATTTGAGATTCAAAACACACTTCCATTTATTCTACGTTGGCATAAACGTGTCTATTGGGAAGAAATCTAACTTTCAGATGTTCTTGATTAACTCTTCTTTACAAAGACATAGCCATAAATGGATGAATTTGCTAATGGCTTTTTCTTTTCCACAGGCATATATACTGACAGGCATTGTAGTATTTGCACCAATTTACAGTACTTGTACAGACTCTAGAGTCAGATTTGCGTCAAGTCAAATTTGATAAGTTAACTTATCAAAGCCTGGCTGACTCCTTGTCTGCAGAATGGGGATGGTATTTGTGCCTGATTCAGTGGGTCATATTTGAGGATTGAGATGGTGCCATCAAGAATGGTAGATATAGTACCTGGTGTGTAGATAAAACAAACCTGGTTTGTGACATTCTAATGAAATAGTGATGAACTGTTATGTGTTTAAATAAATATATTTTAAATAGATTGTGTAATTATCAATTTAATTAAGTGATTTTATAGGAATTATGTGAATTGGTTGTCATAGTCTGAGTCAGTGATAAATGATTATAATTGTCTGTTGAGGTCAACTTTTTCATCTCTGAAATAATAGTGAAAGTTGATGGGTAAAACAATTTGTCCTACTTGAAACAGGTTACTTGTGTAGGGAGATCCACTTCTATTCAGCATTATCAGTTTCTCTATTTAACGCACAAGCTTTACTGTGGGGTGTTTTTCACTAGGTTGCTTTCAAGGCATTTTTATTTTATTTATTATTTTTTATTTTTTTTGAGACAGAGTCTTGCTCCGTTGCCCGGGCTAGAGTGCCATGGCGTCAGCCTAGCTCACAGCAACCTCAAACTCCTGGGCCCAAGCTATCCTCCTGCCTCAGCCTCCTGAGTAGCTGGGACTACAGGCATGTGCCACCACGCCCGGCTAATTTTTTCTATATATATTTTTAGTTGTCCAGTTAATTTCTCTATTTTTTTAGTAGAGACAGGTCTCGCTCTTGCTCAGGCTGGTCTCGAACTCCTGAGCTCAAATGATCTGCCCTCCTGGGCCTCCCAGAGTGCTAGGATTACAGGCGTGAACTACCACACTCGGCCCTCAGCACATTTTTAAATAGGCTTAACAAATGACAGTTTCCAGGCTGGGCATGGTAGCCCATGCCTGTAATCCCAGCACTTTGGGAAGCCAAGGTGAGGTGAGAGGATCCCTTTGAGCCCAGGAGTTTGAGGCTGCAGTGAACTCTGCCTGGACCACTGCATTCTAGCTTGGGTGACAGAGCAAGACCCTGTTTCTAACATGAATAAATGAGTAAAAGATGACAATGAATGAATGAATGAATGAATTCATATGTTTGGATAAAGCATTTATTTAATTTTACTGATGTCAGTGTATTTGTATTAATGTTTTGTTTACCTTGTTTTCATTTTGAGCAATATCTGTCTTGGGCCTTACGTTCTTTTCCTTTTATACAAGTTCTCTTAGGATGCTCTTCCTCTGCAGGTAACTGCTGTGACATTTTCTGCAGTTCTATTAATGGTACAGCACTTATTAAATGGCAATGAATTGGTTTTTTGTTTATTTGCTTACTTATCTGATTTCTATACAAGATTTATTTTTTCTTTTTTTGTTTGAGACAGGGTCTTTCTCTATCACCCAGGCATCATCATAGCTCACTGCATCCTCAAGACTCCAGGGCTCAAGTGCTCCTCCTGCCTCAGCCTCCCAAGTAGCTTGGACTACAGGTGTGCACCACCATGCCCAGCTAATTTTTCTATTTTTTGTGGAGACAGGGGTCTCGCTCTTGCTCAGGCTGGTCTCAAATTCCTGGCCTCAAGGATCCTCCTGCCTCAGTCTCCCAAAGTGCTTAGGATTACAGGCATGAGCCACTGTGCCTGGCTCCTACAAGATTTTAAGTTTCTTACGGGTGAGGACTCTGCCTTAGCAACCTTTTTCTTGCCAACAACTATCCAAGTTTTTTTGTACCAAGTGAGTACTTATGTTGTTGAATGGAAATGTGGTTTTTAACCGTAGGATTTGTAGTAATCTTTTAGATTGACCTTTTATTCTTAATTCTTGTTTATAAGAATATCCTCATATGTTTTCCTTCCCTCTAAGACTCTCTAGTCAAAATCAGAACATCACTTATACCCTCAGTCAGCAATACTATTATTACTCATAGAATAGTAAAAGTTCATTAGATTCTAAACTTGACGACATTTGTATTCTTATCAGTATTCCTTTCTTGTCATATTTTTCTCCTTTCCTTTTCTGGTGATATAACCTTCCGGTCCTGAAAATATTCTCTTTTTTTGAGACAGAGTCTCACTCTGCCCTGGCTAGAGTGCCGTGGCATCAGCCTAGCTCACAGCAACCTCAAACTCCTGGGCTCAAGCGATCCTACTGCCTCAGCCTCCAGAGTAGCTGGGACTACAGGCATGTGCCACCATGCCCGGCTAATTTTTTCTATATATTTTTAGTTGGCCAATTAATTTCTTTCTATTT
>CAUYRT010057245.1:0-16260 GCA_963574885.1 Lepilemur ruficaudatus
GATATATATAGAAAAAATGAGCCAGGCATGGTGGCGCATGCCTGTAGTCCCAGCTACTTGGGAGGCTGAGGCAGGAGGATCGCTTGAGCCCAGGAGTTTGAGGTTGCTGTGAGCTAAGCTGATGCCACGGCACTCACTCTAGCCCGGCAACAGAGTGAGACTCTGTCTCAAAAAAAAAAAAAGAAAGGAAGGAAGCACTGTTTAAATATTCAATACGAACAGTGAATAACCTTGGAAAGCTTACTCTGTGTAAAGCATTTTGCCCACCTCATCCTATTTAACCCTGACAAAATCCCAGGTGAGACTGATGTCACGTCCAGCTCACGGATGTGGAAATTCAGCCAGCGAGCATCAGAGGCAGGATCTGCACACACGTCTGATCCATTCCCACCTCGGTCTCTTAACCATTGTGGTCCACAGCATCCCAGACTCTGAACTGCTTTCCTGGAAGCAGGAATTATTAGGGAGAAAAGAATGGGCTTTCTGGAAAGGGGAAAAGCCTGCATGAAGGAGAGGTTGGGAGCCCAGAAAATTGTTTTACACGGCCTCAGAAAAGAACAAAAGGCAAAGAAGAAAAAGATCCCACAAGGAGAAGAGCACAGCAAGAATCAGTCCAGGACAGAACAGAAAGTTAGGACTTGAGGGCTTTGGGGAGGTATCTTTTGTGCCAGTAAAGACACAGAAGCCCAGAAAGGATATGTAACTTGTCCAAAATCATCAGACAGTGAATGTCAGAGCAAAGACTGGAACCCACAGCTCCCGACCCCCAGGCCATTGCTTTGTGACATGGTAAAGAAATGAGTTGCTAAGAAGAGCTTCCACATGGGGTCCCCTCTAAGTAGAAAGAAGAGTGTCTGAATCTTGAGCTATCAAGAGGACCACACGCAGGTCAGGTTAGCATGAATTTGAGGAAAGAATCTGGAAAACCAGAAAGAAAGAACATGAATTGTTCAACAATTCAGAGAACTTAGAGGTAAGGTGATAAATCTTTTGGTTGATTTTAGGGCTTTCCAGAAACCTAGTCTAAGTTGGGAAATTGTTTTATTAAAGGTTATATAGTTTTAATGCAAACAGCTAGAAAGCTTTCCTTCTCATTTTTTGGAATGGAAGACACCTTGCTTTAAAAAGTGGTTTCTGGGTGGTGTCTCCAACCTCAACACTCAAATATGACCACTCATCTTTCAAATGCTGGCCACCACTGATCACTAGTAAGTTACTGTATGCAATTAGGATGACCACAAAGAAGAACTCTTTACCTTAAAATAAAAACAGAATTGAAGCAGAGGGTAAGTTAACAAAAAGACATTATCAGGGATGAAGGATGAGGGGGACAGACCCAAAGGACTAGTGCAAGGAGCTTTTTCAACTGTCATGGGTTTGGTTTGTTAATATCCCCAAAGTTTCTATCAAGTGCCTCCAAGATGCTTTGTCCTGCCATTTCACAGAAGTGGTTTTATTATGATGCAGGCCTTCAGGGACAAGAAACACTTCAGTACTATGCTGTGGTTGAATGCAGTTTCCATATGAACTGAATGTTTTTGCTCCCCGCCCCACCAAATTTTATACGTTGAAATTCTAACCCCCAATTTGATAATATTTGGAGTTGGGGCCTTTGGGAGGTGATTAGGTCATGAGGGCCAGGCCCTCAGGTTGGGATTTGTGCCCTTATAAGAAGAAACATGAGAGAGCTTGCTTCTCCTCTCCCTGCCCTCTGCCATGTGAGGATCCATGGAGAAGACAGCTATCTGTAAACCAGGAAGGGAGTCCTCACCAGACACCACATCTGTCGGCACCTTGATCTTGGACTTCCTAGCCTCCAGAACTGTGAGACTTACGTGTTTATTTAAGCCACCAGCTTATGGTAATTTGTTACAGCAACCTAAACTAACTAAGACAACACCTCTCTCAGAAGGTGGCGTAAATTACTATAACTTTAATGGAAAGCACAAAATCCTTAAGCATGTTCACAACCTCTGATCCAGCAAGTCCAAAGAAAATAACTGTGCTTCTCTGGAGATAAACAGAAAGGTACATGCATTTATTCCCAACTTTATGTAAAATGAGGAAAAATTAGAAAAAATTAAAATTTCCAACCAGATAATGGCTAAATTATGAGCCATCCATTTGATAGAATATTATGCTGCCATTTAAAAATCATGTTTTTGACATAAGAAAATGCTCACAACCAAATGTAACATTTAAAAGATAATGGTATACTAATCTGGGATTTGAGATAAATTGCTGGGTTTCAAATATCTTTCTCTTCAGAAATATGGTATTTTTCTCCCTTATTCAGAATATCTCGTACACTTCTGAGTGAAGTTTTATAGTTTTCTTTAAAAAGACCTGTAAATTTTATATTAAGTGTGTTTCTGGAACTATTTTTATGTCATGAATAGAAATGCTTTTTATTATATTAAAGTTGTTACTGGTCTTTTTTAGGTTTTTTTGAGACAGCTTTGTTGCCCCAGCTAGAGTACAGTGGTGTCATCTTAGCTCACTGCAGCCTCCAACTCCTCACCTCTAGCCATCTTCCTGCCTCAGCCTCCCAAGTAGCTTGGACTATAGGCTCACACCACCATACCCAGCTAATTTTTTAATTTTTTGTAGTGACAGGGTCTTGCTATTGCCCAGGCTGGTCTCGAACTCCTGGGCTCAAGAGACCCTCCTGACTCAGCCTCCCAAAGTGCTGGGATCACAAGTGTGCTGATCAAGGTGTTACTGATTTTTTAGCAGCCATCCTGTTACAATTTCTAGGATTCTTTGTATTCTTCTGTTACATTTGTTATGGTTCTAGGGGTCAGTGTAATAGGCCTGAGGAAGAAATGAAATATATAGAAATTCCAAGAAATAATATTTCATTAATGAAAATGTGAAATT
The DNA here is from genome assembly GCA_963574885.1 of Lepilemur ruficaudatus. NCBI lineage: Eukaryota > Metazoa > Chordata > Mammalia > Primates > Lepilemuridae > Lepilemur > Lepilemur ruficaudatus. The sequence goes on from CAUYRT010057245.1 coordinate 2,881, forward strand.
TGTAATAATAATAGCATACAAAACTACATATGCTACAAATGCATTTTTGAAAAGTATAACTATTTATTCATCTATCTGCAGAGAAACAAGCCTGGAAGGAAATATCCAAAATACTAATCATATTACAGTGACTCTCAGCTCTATCAGATCCCTTTTTATAGAATATTTTGTAATGCCCATTAGTCTTCTTGAGGTAAAAGTCATTGATAATGTCCTGCCTACACAAATGGTTTTTTAAAAATTCAATACATACTCTAGCTTAACGTAAAGAATATATAAAAGGAAAGTAGTTAATAATGTTTTTAAAATTAGATTTAAGTATATAAACACTTATGTCACAATTACACTAGAAAATACCAGTGTCCCATAAATTTCCAAAACAATTCTTAAGGGGCTATACCACCACCTTTGAGTATCACTGTATCTGTAAAAGGGTGTGAAGGGAGTGAGATTATGATTTTTTAGTTTGCTTTTCTGTAGAATATATTTTCAAACTTAAATGGATGTCTATTGCTTTTATATTCAGAAAAGTAGTGTTTAGGGTGGCTGTCACATGACTATAATGCATTCAATACGAGGGGAGGAGAAAGTCTCCAAGAAGACGACTTACCTCGAATGAGTATGCTTTCCCAATCCCATCTCCTGCTCCAGTGATCACTGTGAAAAGCAGGAGTGGGTTTAAATGACAGAATTCATCTTTAAATTTTTCCTTCCCACTGGCTATGTGTTCTTGCAAGCCTGGTCTCCAGGACACTTACATTCCAAAGGAGCATCCTCTGCCCTGCCCTCCAACCCACTTCACCAGCTCGTGACAACCTTCGCTAAACGCTCAAAATGATGCTTTTTTTTATTTTTTGGAGGGAATGGTAAGGCCATGGAAAGCACATTCCAAAATGAAACACAGAACCTCAGCCAGGAAACGTTTCATCCAGGTCGCATAAGGATTTAGATATTGGTAAGCCTTAACTCTACAAGGGCAAGCGTTCTTCCCTCTTATCTCTCTACCACCCACTCATCTGTCATTGCAAGGACATTTCAAGGTTCTTTCTAAAGTCAAGTTCTGCCTCTTCCCACCCTCACCCCACAGGACAGACAGCAGCAGTCAAAGCCTGTGGAAGTTAGGGAACTTAGCAAAGAGGAAAATACAGAAATGCAAAAAGAGAATGCTGTGAAATCAAGGAACCTGAAGAATTCATACTGTCTCTTAATATAAAACAATCAAATAGGTCTTCTAGTCCTTTTGTAGCCAACATTACACACATACTTAATGGTTGGGCTCTAGGATAAACCTCATTTGTGTGAGTATCACAATTTCAAAATTCACAATTCAGTATATATGTTCATACCTACAATTTACTTTTGCACCAACAATTAAAGGACATTCTTTTAAAAAATGTGAACAAAAGATACACTTAGCTTACTTAAAAGTGAGAAAAGCCAAGTTGTACAAGCTTCAAGCAGCACACTGACAGAACGCCCTCATTTTAATAATTATGAAGGATTTTATCTGTTCATTTAGGAACTTTTAAGTGGATCCCTGCATACTCCCTATTCGTGTTGGTAGAAGGACTATGCTCAGGGTTATCTCATGCATCACCTTCCTCTCCATTAGGGGGAATCTTCAAAATCACCCCCTAGAGGACCTATACTCTAGTTAAGACAATAACATCAATAATGACTACTGGTAACTGTCAAATGCTTACTTTCTACCATGTGCTGTTTCAGGTGTTTTAGATGCATCATCTCATTTAATGTTCAAAACAAACTTACACTGCAGGAAATTATTATCCTAAGTTTACAGATAAGGAAGCCAAGGAAGGGAAAGTTCTTAACTTGATCAAGGTCACATTGCTCAAAATGCTGACAAAAGGATTTGAACCCAAGCTGTCTGACTTTGGGGCCCTAAGTGTATAAAAATATACTAATGAAATAATTAGGAAATCAAGCATGGAGGTCAAGGTACTCTATCTGAGGAGTTTAAAGATTTAGTCACTAGTAATTGGATTTTCTCCTCGCCCCCACACTTGAAATACATTATCTCCCTGATGTCTGCCTAGGCCCAAAGACATTTTACTCTGGCGCTAATGATAACTCTATTCCATCTTGACTCATAAAAACAGGTTAAAACTACGGTTTTTTACTTTGAGTCAACAAATACTCTAAGTCTCTGGCCCCATTTGAACTTCTTTTGTAACATGTGTTCTTAGATGGGCTTTGCCCCACACAGACGCGCGGCAGCTATTCAGAGCTCCGCGTCCGCTTAGCACGTAGGCGTTTGAAACTGAGTGCAATGGGGTATTTGGATCCAGGACACCCAAGCTTATGTTGCTGAGCAAGTTCACTGCAGACAGCGTACTACTGTAAGAGGCAAGAAATATACACACACACCCACCCACCCACCCCCACACACACATACACACACACACTGCAAATGTAGGAAGCAACAGTTAAAACTTCATTTGTTATTCCAAACAATTTCTCATAGGGTAATTTTTTTAAAATTTCCATTGCTAAGTTTGTAAGTTTGCTAGGTTTAGCAAATAAGGATACAAAATGCCCAGTTAAATTCAAATTTCAGGTAAATTATGAATTTTTCAGTATAAGTATGTCCCATACAATTTTTTGGGCTAAATATACTAAAGAATTATTTCTTGTTTATTTGAAATTCAAATTTAACTGGTATCCTGTATTTTATCTGGCAGCCCTACAATGCTTACATATGAAGGGTTATAATCTTTACTGTTTAGCTTAGGTGGTATTTTTAAAGTCACTGAAATTTTTTTAAGTCAGTGGATTTTTGTGTGTGTGCGTGCCCAACTTTAAAATATAAGCCTCTGTAAAGACCTTACCATTTCGTTCAAAGAGATGCCAAAACCATGACCTTATGCCCTTTACCTTAACCTCAATCATGGGGCTGAAATTCTGCATGGTGGTTCCAGTAGATAAATCCCTTGGGGAGGCAGCATTTAATTGACACAAACCAGACCCAGATTTCACATAGCGGCCTTTGTTGCCTTGATTCTGTAACACCCTCACTTCATAAAAGTGATTGGACCATTATTTTTTAATGAAGTGAATTAAAAGTATTTGAATTTTAGAATTTTGAAACACCCTTTAACAAAATGGAAGCACCCTGGGCTTTTGCAAATCTGGATATGAGGACCCAAAAATTTTTGCATTATTTGTTATTTGTATTATAAACCCCAAAAAGAAGACAACCCGGCTAGAGGGGCCAAGGACAAGCACACGAGTGGAGAGTTAAGCAGCAGCCTTCTCTAGTTGTTCTCCTGAAGCCCCACATCTTGTGTTTCAGACAATTCTAATTTCACTCATACTTTCTAATTCCCCAAATTAAAATCCCCTGAAAGGGGATGCAAAGAGAAAAGATGCAATATCTCTTTTGAGACGTAAATAATAATAAGCAGGAGCAACAACAGAACATGATACAGAACGCTCCCCTTACCTGCCCACTGGCCCATTGACCGCAAGAAAGGTGTTGGCCAAACTTTCCAGAAGTTCAGTAAAATACATCTGAAGAATCTCACGCACTTCACCAGGCAGACCAGGCACACCAGCAACCCTACAAAAATGAAGAACAGCTCTAGAACTTCCTCCATGGCTGCACTGCGGCAGATGCTGTTTCAGACGCGGCCCTGGCCCACTCCACCCAATCTCCTCCTGGGAGTCACTGAGTGCATTCCTTTAAGTCGGGGACATTTAGATTAAAGTAACTTCTTCACACAATCCTCTGATTCACAGCCTTTTGAATCAGGCTTTGTTACCGTGGAGGAGCTGGTGAAGAAGTAAAAGCTGGATATGAACAAAGAAAAACAAACCTAGACAAATAAAAAATGGCAGCCCAACATTCTCTCCCTGAATCTGGAAATCAAAAAGGATGCAAAAGCCAAGTCAATCACTCTTGCATTTTACAAATATTTATTGCCTGCCTACCAAGTGGGATCTGCCATTCAAGGCATTGAGAAAATAACAGTGACCAAGATGGGGTCTCTCTGTCTTGGAGCTTAGATTCTGGTAGGAGAGACAGACAATGAGCAGATACATAAGACAATGTCAGATATAAGTGCTATAAGAAAAGCGCCATGGAGCAATGTGTTTGGGTGACTACTCAGGAATACTTCAGGGAGGGCGTTCAGGAACAAATTCTGTAAAGAGGTGGCATTTTGAGTTGAAATCTGAATGAAAAGAAGGAGCCAACCCTGCAAAGATGAGGTTCTGGGCTGATGGAACAGCTTTTCCAAGGCCCTGAAATGAGAAAAATCGATGTATTTGAGGAATAAATAGGACTATGTAGTAGAGGAACTGGTCTGCAGAGAGGGAGAGAGGAAAAGGCCAGAGGAGGAGGGTGGAGCCAGATGCTCTTGGTGAGGAGTTTGAACTTTTGCTTAAGAGCGACAAGAAACCATTGAGAAGGCTTAGGAAATGGAGTTTGGTAATCTGAATCATGCTTTGAAGAGGTCCCTGGATGCTGAGAGAAGACGTTTTAGGGGTGGGTGTACCAACCAAAGCAAGGAGCACAAGGAGACCCTGAAGTCACCCAGGAAGAATCCCTGGAGTCAGTCCTTGGCCCTCTCTCTTTTCTGTCTGTACTCACTCCTTTGGTGACACTATCCAATCTCTTGACTTTCGGGACTCCCTGTATGCTGAAGACCCCAAAATTTAGAACTTCAGCTGGTCCCCCTGGCTGGTTATCCAGACTTGCATACCTGTCTACTCGGTACCTCCATCAGAATGCCTCATCGCTGCTATAAATTTGTCATTTCTAAGCCTTTCTAGGACAAAACTAGGAAACACTTTTTTTTAAGTGAGTCTACTTCATAAGTCATTCAAATGTGGGATTCTATGAGTTTTACTTAATAGCTTTCATTTTATATTTGGATTTTCTCTGAAACTGAAAATCTTGATTCCTAACATCGTATTTGTTTTTACCTCTGGGTTGTGTATATATTTGTTTCTTTTGCTTTCAGTTTTTTTTTTCTTTAGAGATTGCATCTTTTTTATTCTTTGTGATTTCATTCAATTTTATAAATGTGTAAAACATTTACATGGCTCCAAAGTCAAATTTACAAAAAGAAAGTACATTCAGAAAAGTCTTGCGTCTATCCTTGTGGTCTGCACTCTATTCACTTCCTCTCTCTGTAAGCAACTTTATACTTTTATTTCGATTTGGCTGTTCATCCATATTTTCATATATACATTCATATGAATATATTCGCATACATACACACACATATATACATGTGTCATTATACATAATCCAAATATATGTATACATACACCCACATATACAACACATTTCTACCACCTCTGCTTGTTTTTTAGATGAATAGTATTTATTACATGCTTTCCTACACCTTGCTATTTTTTACTTAACAAAAAGTCTGTAATCACACCATAGTAGAATATAGAGATATTCTCTTTTTATTAATATATTGTCTACAACTACAAGATACTCTATTGTATGGATGTACTATATCCATTGAAACTCTTGTGCATAATATTTGGATTGTGTCTTTTGCTATTACAAATAGTGCTGCAATAAATAGCCATGTGTACTTACCCTGGAAGTAGAATTGCTGAGTCAGAGAGGAAATTCATATGTCATTATGCTAGATATTATCAAATCTTCCTTCATTTAGCATTCTTGCTAACAATATGTGCAAGTGTTTGTTTTCCCCCTGCCCTAGCAATAGAATATGCTGTCAAGCGTTGGGATTTTTGCCATCTAATAGGTGAGAAACAGCATCCAATGTTGTTTTAATTTTAAATTATCTTATTAGCAAGGTTGAAGATATTTTTGTAAGTCTAAAGGCTATTTGCTTGCAACTTTTCCTGTGAATTTCCTCTTCCTATCTCATGCCCATTTTTCTGTGTAGTTTTGGTCTTTCCCTTCTCTGTATTTTAGAGATTCTTTTGGAACTCTGATTAGACAGATATTAGACCTCTCTCTATCCATCATGTCCCTGTTCATTAACTGTCTCCTCAGATGTGTCTCGTCATTGTTAAATCAGTCCATTGTGGTTTTTATTTTAACGATCTTCATTTCCTTTCTTATAGTTTTTTCTCTTCTTTTTCAAAGCCGAGGCTTTTTATTCTTATGGTTTTCTGTTCCACGCAGATATTTTTAATTTTGACTTTCCTTATGTTAGCATAATTGCTTTTTATAATCTCACTTTAACAATTCCAATACCAGAATCAGCCTTTTTGTTGCTGTCAGGTCTTTCTGCTAGTTCTTACTCATGGTGCCCTGTTCCCTGTGCTTGGTAGTTCTCACCTATGCCCATTTCATTATACTTGGAAGTTTCTCTGTGGGGTGTTCTGATGAAGCTATATTCCTCCACAGAGGATTTGAATTTGCTTCTACCAGGTGCCCAGAGGAACTTTCAATTTTAACTAAATTAAATTCATGGCTTGATTTTTTTAAACCCCTCCGGGGAAATGAGTTGGTCTGCCAAGACACAACATGCTGGCCTGTTAATGGAGTCACAGGATGGTTCTCTCGCCATCTCCACTCACCACCAGCTCTTCCGCTCTGTGCCAAGGCTGATTTCCTCACTTTCCGGGAGCAAATGTCTTCTGGACCACCCTCACCCTGAGAATGTAAAAGCCTTTGGGACCCCAGCTTTATGGAATGATGTTCTTCTGTTAGACTCCTCCTGACCTTCGATTTCTGTCCCCCTACCACCAACACTGAAACTCACACTCAGCCCATCCAGCAAGGCAGGGCTGATGTGGTTTCAGTGCCCAATTCACTTCTCTGCATTGCTACTTTCTCTTACTCTGGAATTTTTGGCTATCTTGATAGATTTTGATGCTTCTAATAAGACTTTTAAGAATATCTCCTCTACCCACAAAAACATGAGTGAATCTCACATTTTTCTTGAGCAGAAGCAGCCAGACACAGAAAAGTGCTGTATTCATTTTCTATGTTGTATACTAACCCCAAACTTAGTGGCTTAAAACAAGGCCATTTATTATCTCACGGTTTCTATGGGTCAGGCATCCAGGTGTGGATCAGCTGGGTCCTCTGGCTCAGGGACTTTCACAGGTGGCAATATAGTTGCAGCAAGGGTTGCAGTCACCTCGAGGTTCGACTGGGGAAAGATTAGCTCACTCCCATGTTTGTTGTTAGGATTCACTTCCTCCTTGGCTGTTCCTTGCTACATAGGCCTCTTCATTGGGCAGTTCACAAAATGTCCACTTGCTTCATCAGATAGAGCAAGTGAGAAGAGTCAGAGAGATGGGAAGGACAGAGGCCACACTCTTTTGTAACCTAATCTTGGAAGGGCTATCCTATCACTTTTGGTGTATTCTGTGCATTAGAAGCAAGTACCAAGGTCCGGCCACAGATTCAAAGGGAGGAGGTCACATGAGGAAGTAAATACAGGAGTCAAAGATCACTGAGCTCCATTGTAGAAGCTGCTTACAAGAAGCACATACTACACGTTGCCATGTACAGGAAAGTCAAGAACAAGCAAACCTAATCTTCAGAACACTGGTTGCTTGGTAGAGCAGGAAGTATTGACTAGAAGGGTCATGAGGAACTTTTTTCTGGGTGGATAAAGAGGTTCTACATTTTGATAGGCAATATGTTCACAAGGATGTGACTTAATTAAAACTCATTGTACTGTACAGTTAAGGTCTGCATGTAAGTTATATCTCACTTTTAAACAAATTTTATCCTGCAGTTATTCTTTGGGTGGTGGACAACTTAGACACCCATAGTATCAGAAATGGAAATAGCAGTTCATTTCTGTGCTTGGTGTTAGACCAAGGTTTCCCCACATTTACTTTTCAACATCAAAAAATATATTCAACCCCTGTTGTAACAGATTACGAAATTACATACCAATTCTGACTATAAATTCAGCAAAGCTTTTAAATAAATTTATACTTTACTATTCACAAGATGCTATGGGCTGAATTTTGTCCCCTACCCCCTAAAACTCATTGAAGCCCTAACCCCTAACATCACGGTAACTGGAGATGGGGCCTCTAGGAGGTAATTAGATCATGAAAGTGGAGCCCTTATCATTGGATTAGTGTCCTTATAAGAAGAGACATAAGAGAGATCTCTCTCTTTCTCTCTACCATGTGAGGACACAGCAAGAAGACAGCCATCTGCAAGCCAGAAAGAGAGCCCTCACCAGGAACCAAATGGGCCAGCACCTTGATCTTGGACTTCCCAGCCTCCAGAACTATGAGAAATAAATTTCCACTGTTTAAGCCACCCTGTTTATGGTATTTTGTTAGAGCAGTCTGAGCTGACACGAGAGTACCTCAGAGCATTAGAAAATGAAATTCTTCATTGTGGAGACATGTTATTTTCCCAGTATATGTTAGCTGTTATTTTCTTCCCCACTAAAGAAATGCAACTGAATGAGTGATGTTATTATAATAATAAAATTAATTCCAATGTAAAACTTTTAAATACATTATTTTTAAAACTCAATAAATACTAACAAAAAAATTTTCCTTGTCAATTCATCTAGCAATTCTGCATGGTGTGAAGGAAATTAGTTTGAGAATTTGGCCTCTGAAACTGGGATCATAAACTCAAATGCCTACAGTTAAGGAAGGCAGGTAATATAAATTAATGAAATAGGCCAAGTATTTTATGCTGTATTCTTCTACCACAGGCACAAAGTAGGTGTGATTTTCACCTGCACAGACAAATACACTCTCTTCCATTTTCCTTGAAACCTTGGCTCCCTTGCATTAGCTTTTATTTTCTTGCTTTCCTCTTAACCCTATTTTAAGAAAACAACACTAAAGAACACAGACTGACATTGCCTCAGTTCCAGGGACATAAAGAATTGGGGATGGTGGGGCATGTAGCAAAACAGGAACTGTCCACTCGACCTCAGCTCCAGCTGACTGTTGTCCTAGGGAAGCTCTGGCCCAGTTGGTAAATTGTGATTTTTTCTTTAAGTGATGCCAAAAAAAAAAAAAAATCCAGTTTCTAATGTGACATTCTCATTTTTTATCATTTTAATACTTGACAACTGGGATATAAAGCAACAAACTCCAAAACCATTTTAACACTGAATAGACAAAATAAAACACATCTGTGGGACAAAGTTGGCCCATGGACAAAAAGTCCAAGACCTCAGATTAGGGAGATGAATTAATTCAGCTACTTGTGGCATGAAGTGTTTGGTGGGGGTGGAGAAGAATGGGGCCCTGTAAGGAAACAGTGGACAGAACTCAGTAACCAGGTGTACTGAGCACCTTCTCTCTCCGATCACCCCGTAGAGGCTGAGAGGAAAGGAGGCAGAGAGAAATGCATGAGAGCTGGTAACACTGAGTCAGTAAACCTAGCCCAGATATGGCCCCAAAGGGAGTCCCAGATTCAGGACATAATGTACCAACTCAAAGGTCAAAGAACATCTTGAAGTAAAAGACATGAGCAGAAAATTAAATAAATAGGAAATACAACTAGTATGCAAATGTGTAGAACGTTTGATCACATACATTATTAGAAATATAAATTAAATGAATAAAATACTGCATACACATAAACTAGTAAATACAACTTCAAGCTGCTATGTAATACTCATGAGGATGCAATGAAACTGATATTCTCCTTCATGCCTTAGTGGTGGTAGATTAAACTGGCACAACCTTTTGAAATGCACTATATTCAAAGCAGGTTAGTGGTTGTGTAATCAGGTCCATGAACAAACACAAAATGACCCCCCCCCCATCTGTTTTCCCTGTAGCTTTCTTGTGCTTTGGATTCCTAGGCCAGTAGGGCTCAACGACCAAAACATTATAATCTTCCTGTTTAGCTAACTTTTTTTTATTTTTGAGGCAGAGTTTCGCTCTGCTACCCCGGCTAGAGTACTGTGGCATCAGCCTAGCTCACAGCAACCTCAAACTCCTGGGCTCAAGCGATCCTCCTGACTCAGCCCCCCAAGTAGTTACGACTACAGGTGCGCACCACCACGCTTGGCTAATTTTTCTATTTTTAGTAGACGCAAGCTCTCGCTCTTGCTAAGGCTGGGCTCCAACTCCTGAGCTCAAGCAATCCTCCCTCCTTGGCCTCCCAGAATGCTAGGATTACAGGCGTGAGCCACCGCACCCAGCCCTGTCTAGCTAACTTTTTTACCTTTTAAGTTGTTTCCCAGAGACACAAGATTCTTCAAGGCTCACTATTCATCACTAACTTGTGACTTCTGAATTAGACCTCCTGCACATGTTGATTTCAACACGATCTGCCCCAATGCATGTAGCCACTTTCCTGAACCCCTTATAAAAATCCCTACCCTCAGTTAGTCAGGGAGACAGACTTGAGACAGTTCTTCCATCTCCCAGCTGACATCATTCATAATAAATTCCCTTTCTTCCTTGGCAATCCTCGTTGTCTCAGTAATTGGCTTTCTGTGCAGTGAGTAACCAGACGCAGGCTACAACCCCTTGTGGGTTGGGTAATAGTTTCCTGGGACTGGGTGTGGGAATAGAAATTGACTGCAAGTTAGTATGAGAGATATTTTGGGGGTGGTGAAAATATTCTAAAACTATACTGTGGTATGGTTGCATAACTATAAATTTACAAAAAAATCATTAAATTGCATATTTACAATTTGTGAATTTTAAGATATTTAAATAGTACGTCAATCATGCTTATTTATAATACTGGCAGAGCTAGGATGTAACCCCAGGGCATCTGGTTCCAGAAGTTGCCATCCTGCACCATCACAACAAGAAAATGTCAGTTAGGAAATTCCAGTAACCTAGATGTCAGCAATTTCCTTAATCGGTTTCCTAAATAAAATACACAAGTACTGGCCCATCTCATCCAACTATTAACAAGGTAACTCTAGCCACCTCAGGCTCTTAAAGTAAGTACCCCAAGTTTGAGATAAAAGTGCATAAACAATTCAGTCTAGAGGAATTGTCCTAAAGTCCCTAACCCCCTTGAGAGGAGTTCCTAAAAACAAGGATGACTACCTCCAAATTATTTTCAGTATCCTCAAAAAAGTCAAATTTTCAGAACAGTTTTTCAACACAAAGCTATAAGGGCTAAAAGAGACATCAACTCTCCTTGCTTTTGGCTAGAATGAAATCAAGACAGCTGGTTAGTAACATAAGCTATCTTGTGTTGACCAAAAGTTCTGATTAGCAGTCTCATAGTTTTGACGGATACAAAATATAGATTGTTCATAAGCACAATTTTATTTTCAAAAAGTTTTTTCAAAGTATTGGATTGGGGGAGCAATAACTAAGGAGTGCTAAGTTGAAAGAGCTGGAAACTCCCTGGAGAAGAAACCTAAGGCATTGGTTCCTACACCTTTGGGTTCTGTGGAACAGGTACTCAATATAGTTGTCATCAACAATATTGCTATTGCAAATGTGATCACCACGAACAAAACCTAGATGATCAACCATTTCTACAATTGTGAGTGGCTGGAAATGGCAGAAAGGGTGTCCAGGTGCAGCCCATCACCAAAAAGGGCCCTTCTTGCCAGCAGCTGATCAAGAACACCCTGGGAGCACGTACAGAAAATGGAGTAAGCCCTTCTGTATTGCTCTTGTCCAATTACCTTTCCATGTGAGGTCCCAGGTTCAGTCACTGGCATCTCCAAACAGCCAATTACCTTTCAAGTGCCTCCTCCAGGAAACAACACATAGACAAACCAAACTCTATCTTGTTAATATCCACGGTCTCTCAGGCCAGTGGTGAGAATGCAGAGGGACAAGGAAGAAGAGAGCAGAGAACTGCACCTTGCCAAACAAACTCATGAATGTTCCAAGTTTAATTTACTTAAAAAGAGAGAATTTCACTTCATTTGCATTTTATGTAAGTACACTGTGGGAATAGATTGAAGAAAAACAAATGAGAATATCATATAGCCTGCCCTTTAATTATGTGGATTATTTATTTATTCAATGAGTGTTTTTTTGAGTACCCACTATGTACCAGGCCCACTTCTGTTCAATTTAGATTTTTTAGAGCCAGATTTATGGCATAAATTCTACTTTAGGAATCACAGTGTCTTTCTGTCCCAGAACCACTTAGAAGCCAAATAGTAACAAGCTTTTTCATAGCAAGTTCTGCTAATGTTTCTCTCTCCTCTTTCACGGCAATTCATTCTTTTTTTTTTTTTTTTTTTGAGACAGAGTCTCACTCTGTTGCCTGGGCCATAGTGCCGTGGCATCAGCCTAGCTCACAGCAACCTCAAACTCCTGGGCCAAGCGATCCTCCTGCCTCAGCCTCCTGAGTAGCTGGGACTACAGGCATGTGCCACCATGCCTGGCTTATTTTTTCTATATATTTTTTTAGTTGGCCAATTAATTTCTTTCTATTTTTACTAGAGATGGGGTCTCACTCTTGCTCAGGCTGGTTTCGAACTCCTGACCTTGAGTGATCTGCCTGCCTCGGCCTCCCAGAGTGCTAGGATTACAGGTGTGAGCCACCGTGCCCAGCAATTCATTCTTATCTATGTCAAAAAACATTAATTAAACTAAGGTTCACCACAAAGAATAAACTATGTACTTTAATCCAGAAAAGTAACCAGAGGAAAGAGACTTAAAGTGGCTTTGCGGACAGCAGAGCTGTGGTATCCAAATCAGTAGCCACTGGCCATATGTGGGTTATTTAAATTTAAATTTAATTTAATTTAAAATTCAGCTCCTCAGTTGGATTAGCCATCCAGGTGTTCAACAGCCACATGCATTGAACAGCACAGATTTAAACACTTCCCTCAGTGCAGAAAGTTCTACTGAACAGTGCTGCTCAGAGCACTGCAAACCATTTTGTCCTCAAGAGCTTACATTATCAGAACTTATGGACCAAGAGTCTCTCATTACTGAAAGTAAAATATCATAAAGGAATATTCATATTTAGAACATGGCATCCAGGACTTTATTGATACAATGAAGAGGGTTTTCTCAGATAGTGGGATGGAGGGAGGAGATGAAAAATATGACTGTGTTTCTTATGTAACTTTTTTGCCCACTCTTCTAGATGAGTTCATAATTGAGATATAGAAGTACTCCTAAGTATGGATAATGAGGTAAGTTACAGTTAATATCGTGACTACGAAACACTATTCCTTTTCATAGACTTTCCTTTCAGCACTTTTGTTATTCCACTGCTCTGGTCTTCATTGTTTCCGATGAGGAGTCAGTTGTTAATCTTATTGTTTTACATCAGTGTCTGGATGTAGATCTTTTTGTGTTTGTTTATGGAGTTTGTTGAGTTTTGTGGGTGTGCAGATTAATTTTTTTTTTATTGGGGGAAAACTACAAAGCATTTACAGTACAATGTTTACAGTCACAATTTGTAGTGAGCTGATTTCCCAAAATATATTACCACTCAAGTTGACTTATCTTGTTACATTCAAAAATCTACTCTGT